>JAQZBX010002030.1:0-75850 GCA_029593785.1 Cabassous unicinctus
GCTGTGCTTCTTCTTCCATGATTTCCCATTCTCTGTCTATATTGATTTTGCCTCCCAACCTATCTCTTTTCCTTCCTTCATCTTTCCGCCTTCTGCTTTCTGTTGTGGTTCTTACATACCACCTTTTTTCATTAGCCCACAACTTAAAGGTGTCAATTTCTATTCTATCTATTCTGTTTTCTTCTTTTTTAAATTATTGTTAAATTTTTCCTTTCAGCCCTTTCTTTACTCTTTCTCTCTCTCCTCATCATTCTGGCCTTCTAAATCATTATATATATTATTTATCTTCCCAGTCCATTATAGGTACTCCACTTTTTCCCCTATTACTCTACACTGCCTACATGAGTTAAATATTCATTTTACTAAGTCTTACATGGCCCCGCTTCTAACTTTTATCAATATTATTATAATCCTTCTTCCTTTCTCACATCTTTCGATTCCTCTGGCCCTAATCTTTTGCCTTCAAGGGAACATAGAAAGAAGCAAGGAAATAAAATAAGAAGAACAAAGTATCAAAGAGAAAACTTAACACACACAGAGAACCACCAGCTAAATAAAACTCTAGAGCAGAGAGAGAAGCTAATTAGCTGAATAAAACCATCAAGATAAAATGATGAATAAAGGGCAACAAAAACTTAAAAGCCACACTGAGAAACAGGAAGACATGGATCAGTCCAATGAACAAACTAAAAACCAGGAAGAGATGCAGAACATTGAACAACTAATCAAAGCTTTCCAAACAAATATCATGGACCAACTTAATGAAGTGAAGGAAGAGATTAAGGATATTAAGAAGACACTGGGAGAACATAATGAAGAAACTGTAAACATACATAAAAAGATAACAGATATGATGGTGATCAATGGCACAATCCAAGAAATCAAAAAAGATGATGGATTCACATGACAATAGATTTGAACAGGCAGAAGAAAGAATTAGTGATGTGGAAGACAATACATCTGAAATCAAACAGATAGTAGAACAGATAGACAAAAAGATAGAAAAACTCCAGCAGGGACTCAGGGATTTAACCAACAACACAAAATGCACAAACATACGCATTATAGGCATCCCAGAAGAAGAAGAGAAGGGAAAGGGAACAGGAGGGATGTTGAAGGAAATAATGGCTGAAAACTTCCCAGCCCTATTGAGAGAGATGGATGTACATATCTGGGAAGCACAGTGGACCCCAAACAGTATAAATCCCAACAGGCTAACTCCAAGACATATACTTATCAAAATGTCCAATGCTCAAGACACAGAGAAAATACTCAAGGCAGAAAGAGAAAAGAGAACCATCACATACAAGGGAATCACAATAAGATTAAGTGCTGATTTCTCATCTGAAACTATGGAGGCAAGAAGACAGTAGTATGGCATAGTCAAAGTACTAAAAAAAAAAACTTCCAGACTTGAATTCTCTATCCAGCAAAACAGGCCTTCAGAAATGATGGAAAGTTCAAAACATTCACAGATAAATAGAAATTAAGAGAGTATGCCAATAAGAAACCTGCACTTCAAGAAATACTAAAGGAAGTTCTACAAGTTGAAAGGAAAAAAGAGGGGAGAGAGAGTTGGAGGAGAGTGTAAGAACAACTAAAAAGACAAAAAGAGAATTAAAAACAACATATGACATACATTAACCCAAAGAAAACATGGCTGAAGTAAGAAATTCTTTGCGAGTAAAAACACTGAATGTTAATAGATTAAACTCACCAGTCAAGAGACACAGATTGGCAGACTGGATAAGGAAATATGATCCATCTATATGCTGTCTACAAGAAACTCACTTTCAACCCAGGAATTCAAGGAGGCTGAAAGTGAATGGCTGGAAAACAATTTTACAAGCAAACAATAGCCAAAAGAGGGCAGGAGTAGCTGTCCTAATATCAGACAAAATAGACTTTAAATGCAAAACTATTGTAAGAGACAAAGATGGACACTATCTATTAGTAAAAGAGGTAATCTCTCAAGAAGAGAGAATAATCATAAACATTTATGCACCTAATCAGGGTGCCTCAAAATACATGAGGCGAACTCTGGAAAAACTAAGTATAGAAATAAATGCCTCTACAATTATAGTGGGGGACTTTAATACACATTATCATCATTAGACAAAACGTCTAGACAGAGAATCAATAAAAAACAAAGACGCTGAATAATACACTAGAGGACCTGGACCTAATAGACATGTACAGAACAATACACCCAAATACAGCAGGATTTACATTCTTCTCGAGTGCACATGGATCATACTCCAAGATAGACCACATGCTAGGCCACAGAACAACTCTTAATGAATTCAGAAAGATTGAGATTCTACAAAGTAATTTCTCTGACCACAATGGAATGAAATTGGAAATCACTAAGGGTCAGAGAAACAGATTAGGCACAAAGATATGGAAGTTAAACAACACACTCTTAGACAAACAGTGGGTCAAGGAGGAAATCTCAAAAGAAATCAGTAACTGTCTTGAAACTAATGAAAATGACAACACAACATATCAAAACCTATGAGATGCAGCCAAAGCTGTCCTGAGAGGGAAGTTCATAGCCATAAATACATATATTAAAGAAGAAGAAAGAGCTAAAATTGAAGATCTAATGGCACACTTGGAGGAATTGGAAAAACAACAACAAACTAAACCTAAAGGAAGTAGAAAGAAGGAAATAACAAAGATAAGAGCAGAAAATATATGAAGTAGAGAATAAGAAAGCACTAGAAAAAATAAATAAACCCAAAACTGGTTCTTTGAAAAGATCAATAAAATTGACAAACCCTTAGCCAGACTAACAAAGAAAAAGAGAAAACAGATGCAAATACACAAAATAAGGAATGAGCAAGGGGATATAACTACTGACCCCACAGAAACAAAGAGTATCATAAGAGGATACTTTGAAAAATTATATGCCAATAAGAATGATAATTTAGAGGAAATGGGCAAATTTCTAGAAACTCACAAATGGCCTACATTGACAAAAGAAGAAACTGATTAACTCAACAGTCCAATTACAAGTAAAGAGATAGACTCAGTCATCAAAAACCTCCCAGCTAAGAAGAGCCCAGGACCAGATGGCTTCACAGCTGAATTCTACCAAACATTCTGGAAAGACCTAACACCAATCCTGCTTAAGCTCTTCCAAAAAATAGAAGTAGAAGTAATATTACCTAACTCATTCTATGATGCTAACATTACCCTAATACCAAAACCAAAGATACCACGAGAAAGGAAAATTAGAGACTTATTTCTCTAATGAAACTAGATGCTAAAATTCTCAACAAAATACTTGCTAATCTCATTCAACAACATATCAAAAGAATTATACACCATGACCAAGTGGGTTTTTATCCCAGGTATGCAAGGATGGTTCAATATTAGAAAATCAATCAATGTAATACACCACATAAACAGATTGAAAGAAAAAAATCACATGATCATCTCTATAGATGCAGAAAAAGCATACGACAAAATACAGCATCCTTTCCTAATAAAAACACTGCAAAAGATAGGAATAGAAGGAAACTTTCTGAATATGATAAGGGTGTATATGAAAAACCCAAATTTAACATCATCTTCAATGGTGAAATCCTAAAAGTCTTCCCTCTGAGATCGGGAACAAGACAAGGATGCCCACTATCACTACTCCTATTTAACATTGTCTTAGAAGTGCTTGCTCGAGCACTGAGGCAAGAAAAAGCTATAAAAGGCATCCAAATTGGAAGAGAAGAAGTAAAAATTCAATTATTTGCAGACAACATGATCCTATACATAGAAAGCCCTGAGAAATCTACAACAAAGCTTCTAGAACTCATAAAGGAGTTCAGTAATGTCACAGGCTATAAGATCAATGCTCAAAATCAGTAGCATTTCTGTACACCAATAATGAGCAATCTGAGGAGGAAATCAAGAAAAAAATACCATTTATAATAGTAACTAAAAGAATCAAATACCTAAGAATAAATTTAACTAAAGATGCAAAGGACTTATATACAGAAAAATACACAACACTGTTAAAGGAAATCAAAGATGACTTAAATAAATGGAAGAATATTCCCTGTTCATGGATAGGAAGACTAAACATCATCAAGATGTCTATCTTACCCAAACTAATCTACAGATTTAATGCAATACCAATAAAAATCAACACTGTATTTTTTAAGGAACTGGAAAAACTAACTACAAAATATATTTGGAAAGGTAAGAGGCCCCGAATTGCCAAAGACATATTGAAAAAGAAAAATGAAGTTGAAGGTATCAAACTACCTGACTTTAAAACATACTACAAAGCTACAGTGCTCAAAACTGCATGGTATTGGCACAAGGATAGACATACTGACCAATGGAACCAAATTGAGAGTTCTGATATAGATGCTCACATATACAGTCATCTGATATTTGACAAGACCACCAAGCTCACTCGCTGTGAGAGAATGGCCTCTTCAACAAGTGGTGCTTGGAGAACTGGATATCCATATCCAAAAGAATGAGAGAGGAACATCATCTCACACCTTATACAAAAATCAACTCAAGATGGATCAAAGATCTAAATATAAGAGCCAAAACCATAAAGAGCTTGGAAGATAATGTAGGGAAACATCTACAGGACATTGTAATAGGAAATGGTTTCATGAACTTCACACCTAAAGCACGAGCAGCAAAAGAAAAAATAGATAAATGGGATCTCCTCAAAATTAAAAACTTCTGCACCTCAAAAGACATTATCAAGAAAATAAAAAGACAGCCTACACAATGAGAGAAAATATTTGGCAACCATATATCTGATAGGAGCCTAATATCCTGCATATAAAAAGAAATCTTATACCTCAAAAATTAAAGGACAAACAACCCATTTTAAAAATGGGCAAGTGACCTGAAAAGACACTTCTCCACGGAACAAGTACTAATGACTAAAAAGCACATGAAAAAATGCTCAACATCACTAGATATTAGGGAAATACAAATCAAAACTACAATGAGATACCATCTTACACCCATTAGAATGGCTGCTATTAAAAAAATAGCAGACTATAAGTGTTGGAGAGGATGTGGAGGAGTAGGAACCCTCATCCACTGCTGGTGGGATTGTGGAATGGTCCAGCCACTGTGGAGGACAGTTTGGTGGTTCCTCAGAAAACTAACAATAGATCTTTCATATGATCCAGCGATTCCACTGTTGGGTATATACCCAGAAGAATTGAAAGCAAAGACACGAACAGATATATGCACACCAATGTTCATAGTGGCATTGTTCATTATTGCCAAAAGTTGGAATCAACCCCAGTGCACATCAACAGAAGAATGGATAAACAAAATGTGTACAATGGAATATTAGCTGTAAGAAGGAATAAAGTGCTAACACACAGAATAACATGGATGAATCTTGAAGACCTTATGTTGAATGAAGGAAACCAGGCATTGAAGGATGAACAGTACATGACCTCACTGATTTGAATTGAGGAAAGTGAGCAGTCTCCAAGAACCATTGTCTGAAAGATAGGTTAACAAGAGAGAGAAAAAGAAGAGAAGGTTGTGAGCCATCACCCATACGGACATATTATATGGTAAAGTGATAGAGTATAGTTGCATATTGAAGGATAGGACAGGTGGGTGGTGATATTACTGGGTTTGGTGGTGCAGGGTTTACAGGTGGGTAGATTAGGAAGGGTGGGTTAGAATACCCAGGATACTGGAAGGTGAGATGGGAGAAGGACCAGGTGAACACGGGATTTGTGAGTATGAGGTTGAAATTGCAGGAGTGGGAATGCTCTATGACAATATGACAAGGTAGTGTCACTGGTTTAGAGTGTTGGTTGGGGGGGCATTCAGGATGGGGCACATCTGGAGTAGGCTCCTTGGGAGTGTGTGAGTGTTCATCCTGTCATAATGTGTTGTGTCGGGGAGTGGAGACCCATACAGTGAGTGGGAAGGAGATGGAACCCCATCTTTGGGAGGACTGATTCACCCAGAAACAGACAAGTGGGCATCTCTTATGAGTAAGGGTGGATCCTAATAGGGGAGGACAATTAGCATGTCAAGACCTCTTGTTGCATGTAACTATGAATCTTGTCATCCAATGAGTCAAGACAGGGGGGTGTCATGTAACCCAGGGGGATGGGGAGGGAGGAACAGAATAGATCAAACAGGTTCTACTTAGTGGTCAGGGGAAATGTTTTTCATTACCTTTCAGTGATGGACACAAGACAAGGTAAATATCATCAAAAATTATTAAACTGTCCCATCTAAATTGTAAACTATACTGTAAACCATTGACAATGTTTAGTAGCTATGTTTCACTATCTGTATAACAGTTATAACAATGCTACCGTCCACATACAAAAAGGTTTTAATATGGGGTGAGGAAAGGGGGAGGAGTTTGGGTATATGAGAGTCTCTAGTATTCTATATGTGACTTTGCTGTGACCTAAAACTTCTTTGAAAATTAAATGAAAATTTGGGAGACACTGGGGAGTGAGAGGGGGAAGGTGCCACGGTACAGACTGGACACCTAATAATGCAGTGATAAAAGGAAAAATGTTAAAAAAAATTTTTTTTAATTTTGTTGTTTTTTTCCCATTTCTTGAATATCACAATCTTTTAATTTAATTGTGTTTTTAGTGTTTTTTTTTTTAAGTTTCCATGTATTTTTCTCTTACATTTAAACTTATCATTATTATTTCATTTTCCTATTAATTGTATTTGGCTATAATGTGGGCTTCATCTTCAAGGAAGGTTTGGATCACAGAAGGGTTACAATTGGGGCAGGAGAGGATCGTTGGTGGGGGTGTCAGGGATGGGGGTTTCATGGGAGGAAGTTCACCTGAATATACATAAAAGATATCTAAAATTGTTCAAATGATCAAGGGGTAGGGCATGGTCACAGTGGGTGGAGAATCACTCAATAAATGAGAGAATACTGAATTCCCAGCCTGGAGAGCTCTGCCACATTCTCCAAGGGAGCAGCAACAGTCCCCTGAGTGCAGGGGCAGTGTCTGGCAAAAGAGGATGGCCCACTGATGAGTTCTTGTTATTGATGACTAGCCTTATGAATCTTTGCTCTTGTAATTGAAACTTAGCCTACTGTTATGGGGTGCCTAAGGATTGCCACCTGAGAGCCTCCTTGTTGCTCAAATGTGGCCTCTCTCTAAGCCAAACTCAGCATATGAATGTATTACCTTCCCCCCAGCGTGGGACATGACTCCCAGGGATGAACCTCCCTTGGCAATGAGGGATTACTACCAAGTGCCAACTGGCAATACGACTGGAAAAAGACCTTGAATAAAAGGGGGAAAAGGTAGAGACAAATGAGTTCATGTGGCTAAGAGATTTCAAAGAGAGTCGAGAGGTCATCCCAGAGGTAACACTTATGCACACCTCAGTAGGATCTCATAGAACACCAAAGTGGATATCACCCCAAACAGAGGGGCTCCTGAGGGCTCTGGAGACACCCAGGTCCTATATAAGGGGGGATAGCTCCAGACATTGATGCCTTATCAGTGGGCTATACTTTGGAATCTGTGCTCCTGAGAGTGACAGAGTTGGACTCAAATAAGTTCTCCCTGCACATGGTCCATCAGTCCCTTCTCTTCAAACCTATATGTGGTGCTGGAGTTTGTAGGTGTACTTCCAAAGATTGGAGCCTTTGGCCTGCCTATATGCCAGCTGTGCCTGGAATCTTGGTGGAGCTGCAACTCCTACTCTACAGCTCAATGGACTCTCCCAAGTCACCTGGTGAGGATATGATATGGACAACGGCCTTCCCAGGGAATGAAGAGAGTCTGCCACTGCAGGCAAGATAATCCCATCCATCTTATCCATCGGATATAAGTCCCCTCTCACTTGGAGGTGGAGTGGACATCACCGTCCCAGACTCCTGAGGATGGGGGGAAGAGCTATGGACTAGAGTGGACTTACTGGTATTCTGTTGTAGACATATTGTGATTCAAGCAATGGAAGAAATTACAACATTGATGTGGAGCCAGTGGCCACTGAACACTTTCAGAGCAGGAGAGGGAAAAGCAGTTGTAATACAGGGGCTTTTTCATGACTTGGGAATTATCCTGAGTGACACTGCAATGATAGATACAGGCCATTTTACATAAGCATATAACGCAGAACTGTGTGGGAGAGAGTGTGGTCTACAATGTGAACTATGGTCCATGCTTAGTGGCAAAGCCCCAGGATGTGTATATCCATTGCAGGTGATATGCCACACTAATGAAAGATGTTTATGCGGGAAGTTGTGAGAGGTGTGGGAGGTGAGGAACATGGGAATCCCTGTAATTTTTGTGTAACATTTATGTCACCTAAGCATCTTTTAAAATATTTTTAAAAAAGAAAAAAAAAAAAAAAACACTGTGTGATAAATTCTTATTTTGATTACAATTTTTCTGCTTTTCTTTATTTCCGAAAATTTCAACCAAGGTTTTATATTGCATTTAAAAGGAAGGAAAAGTTGTTATTGATTTTAAGGTTCTTTACTTTTGAATTGCTCCTTTTGTTAAAATTCTATAACTAGTTCCTTGTAAAGGAACTTTCATTACAACATAAAATTCAGAATTTTATTGAATCTTTCAGAATAATAGCACATTTAGAAAAAAACAGCCTATTTCAATAACATAAATATTTGCATTTTTGAGCAACTGAGATGTGGGTATAAAATTACGATTTATTTTAGGATAAGAGCCACACAACATATTTTGGGCTAAATACGTTTTTTCAGGATTAGTCCTGCACAGCTCCTTCAGCCCTTAACTGTGTTTTATCCCTAAGGACTACCCTTTAAACCTCTGACTATGGGTGATAGGAATCATAGTTTCAGAAAGAGGACAAGACATTTAACATAAGAATCACTCACCCTTGTGGGTTGTGAGGTTGGTTGGAGGAGCCGTTTCAACTGCTGGGCAGATTGTGGCCTCCTGGTTCCAATTTAAAGCAAGAAGTATTTCGAGAACCACTCTCAGAATTCTGGGCTGGGACATTGGCAGTAGAAGGAAGCCCTGTTCCTATGAGAAAGCAGTCTCTGATCCAGAATCCCTAAGTGGCAAAGTCAGGAAGAAAAGGCATGCCCAACTCTTAACCCCTAACCCTGTGAAAGTGACCTCATTTGGAAATGGGGTCTTTGAAGATATGACTAGACAATCTCCCAGGTACCTCTCTTTAACTTGTTGATGGTTTTCCTTTGTGTTCTTACTGGAAACATCTGTGGTTGACATCAACAGCAAAAACAAAATTGAAGGTTTAACAAAAGCTTATGTTCAAACTAGTCAAGAGATTGACCTCGGTAGGAAATACCTTTACTGATATGAAATTCAGACTTACCGCAAATTTCAGAGAAGGAGTGCATTGAGCCATTAAGATACTGTAGGTTTGTTTACACAGACATTGAGAGGCCCTCCTGTGAATACAATCTGTATAGAAAACAAGAGCATAATTGCAATGATACCATGATTCATACCAAACCGAGTAAAATTTATGGTCAGGGAAAATGCTTTCTCTTGGAAGTCAAAGTTATGAAACAGGTCCGAGATCACCAGCAACATGCCTGCTGCCAGATTTCTTTGTTTCCTTCAATTTTCTCTTCTAGGAAGGTCAAAACTCCTTGAAAAAATTTTCCAGAAAATAATACCAGAAGAACCTGGGAGGTGGAAAGAAGCTCCTGCATGAAGAATGGGGGTAGTCTAGGGCATCCTTGCTCTATGTGGGTGCTGACTCTAAGTGTCAGATTTCGCTGTGTGCATCCCAGGCTCATGGAGGGGTCTGTTTACACAGCAACCTTCCCAGCTTAGCTGAGTTTATGTTACTCTATGACTATGGCCACTTTCGGGAATGAAATTCACCCTTCATTTTCTCCCCTCCCTCCATCCCCCATGTTACCCTCCATAATCAACACACCAAGTCATTCTGAACCTCACTTCCAAATGCAAGACCTCGCTAGTCTCTAGTCACTAACACAGGAAGCCATTTCCCCAGGTCACAGCTGCTCTGTGACGATGGAGCAGAAGGTCCCATTCCAAACTCAGGCCATGTCCCAAACGAACTCATCTTTTAAAATATCAATAGGGATATCACCTTCCTGATTTTTTTTAATTCAAATAAAAAATTTTATTTTGAAATAATTATAAACTCACAAAATTCCACTATGCTGCTACTCTGAGATTGAGCCCCAAGCATCCTTTGCACTCAACTTCTGCTGCATTGCTGAGTTAAGGGTCTGGAGTTTCACCCCTTCCCACACCTGGTTTTTGTGTTTTGCTGTTGTCTTACCAGAGACACTGTCTTTTTTTGTGATATAAGTGTGGAAACATTTCAGACTCACTGCTTATGAAATAAACTTGCCTATGTATTTGGTCTTTGTAGACATGCAATATCACTAGAAAGTGTATCTGTGGTCCACATTTTACTATTCTCCTCTATGACATAGCATTTGGGGAATGGACACAAACCCATTTTGATTGAAGGGAGAGGATGATCCACTGCATAAGGAACTATTCTTGGGGCCATGATTTCATGAAATGCTAACTGGAGGAATAGCTGGTGGGGCAGACAAAGATCAACATCATGGAGGTAGGACCCAATTTGAGTGATGGGAAAGACAGTGGGGTGGAGATGAGTGTGAGAAAAGAGGAGGCACTGAAGTCTATTAAACCAAATGACCCTTTATCCCACCGGGAAGTAGGAAATCCCCAGCACCACCCACCTGACTCTGGAAAATTGAGATTAACAGATGGAAAGGCATTCCCCTGTGGTCACACAGGGGTGAGGGGCTGATTTGGACACCATGCCACTTTCCCATTATTGGGGCGCAGCCTAGATGAATAGAGAAGAATAAAGACCCAGGTCTTGAAAGTCCACTTCTGATGTAACACCATTCCAAGACTTTAGACAATTCTTTGGGTCACTTGCTTTTGATGACTTCACCTGTAAAATATACGAAAAAGGTGTTATGTATAACAATGAGGTGATATTAAGGGAATGTAGCTAACTCAGAAGTAT
This sequence comes from Cabassous unicinctus, assembly GCA_029593785.1. NCBI lineage: Eukaryota > Metazoa > Chordata > Mammalia > Cingulata > Chlamyphoridae > Cabassous > Cabassous unicinctus. The sequence goes on from JAQZBX010002030.1 coordinate 10,996, forward strand.
TATTTCCTATTTCTCTCTTCTTCCCCATTCATAGCTAGCCCAACTCAGATGCATGGAACTTGTGGTCCATGTTCAATTTCATTGTCAGTGTATCAAAAAATTGACTCAGAGTTTAGTCATTCCACTAAAGTTCTCTCCATCAGGGGTGGTGTTTCCATGAAACTAATGAAGCTGAAGCTCCAGACAGGTCCCATTCATGACCCTGGGAGGGGCCCTAGCAATGTGCTCACATGGTCAGGTATGTACTGTAAAATTTGCAAAGTCAGTTATTTTAATCACAATAGGTTGAGGCTATTGTCTTGTTCCTCTCTGACCTCTGCATCACATTTGCCCTTGTGTAGTTTGGCACTGGGGTAAGTTTTGGGATCTGGTTAATGGGAAAGTGAGCCCCCTTTAGTTTGGGTTAAGTGAGATATTGAACACTTTTATAGATACAATTAATTTATTGTTAGCTGTTCTTGAGTCAAAATAAATTCTAGAAATTCTCCTTCCTCCCACTGTGCCAACTCACCTGCCATCATGATGTGAAGGTGCAATGTTGCATTTTTAATGTTATAAGATTACATCCTGCAATGCTCAGCACTGGAAGCATGAAATGAAACTATATTTCAATTGTACAGCACCAGAATCTTGTCAGTGGAATATCCTTCCAACCATCAAGCATATAGTGGTAAGCAGAGAATTTGATCCACATCAAATCCAAGGATGTTCTCTTCTGGCAGGGATAGACACAGTGATTAAGACTGCATGCTTATAAATGCACTAAGATTATTTTTTCTCTGTGACGGGAATTCACACAAATTTGAATTTATCAGAATCCTATGTCTATTGGGCACAAACCTTTAAGGATGTAGGTATCTGTGTTTGAACATTTCATGTTTTGTATGAATCTAATGGGGGAAATCTAAAGCATCTTTTCCTGAATACATCTGAGGATTTGAGATGAAAAGGCAGGAGAAATTGCTTTCAACACAGTCAAATAGTCTAAAGAAATAAGTATCTGAGGGATGAAACTTTTTCATCATAAAGTTAATGTTAGAATAACACTCATTTTAAGTATAATTTGATTATACAACAAGAACAAAACTGTTTTACCACATGTAGCAGTTTGATTTTATTTATGAATTCCAAAAAAGATAATTGATTATGTTTGTAAACTGGTCTGTTACTCTGGGTGTGATACCCTTTGATTGTTTTAAATTCAGAGTTTTCACTTTTACTTTATTAAATCAAGATTATGGCTTTGATTCAACTATGTCATTAGGGCATGCAGGGTTGAGTCCCTGTCCCCTTGGGTAGTGGATAAAACATACACTTACACAGACGTAGGCACACAGGAGAAGAGCACAGAGGAATAAAGATGACTCATCAGGCACGGCAGAGGCCCTGGGAAGAGACATGAGCCTGATAGTCTGCAGTTGACCTTGTGAAGCTAACAGAGCAGCTGAGCCTGGAAAGAAATGAGCCCTGGGGAGAGAGACAAGCCTTATGCCAGCCACAGCTGATATTGGAAGAAGCTGGGACCACGGAGCCTTAAGAGGAGGAAGGCTGAGCCCTTGCAGACATCACCCATCTTGTTCAACACGTGGCCAATGACTTTGGGTGAAAAAGTACCTCTTATGGTACCTTGAGTTGGACTCTTTAGGGCCTTGTGGCTGTAAGCTTCTACCCCAAATAAATACCCTTTATAAAAGCCAAGAGTTCTGGTACTTTGCATCAGCACCCCTTTGGCTGACTAATACACTGCACTTACTTGAATTGTTTTAGTTCATTAATCAGTTAAAGATTATTTAAAATCAATCATTGCACAAGGAAATCAATAATTTCATGAAATCTTACTATTCATATATAAAATATTTGATAGAATATTTCCCATATTTGGCAATAATACCAAACTGTATATGAGATTGCCAATAAGCAGTTGCAAAGCTAAAAACAATGCTTCTGAACTGTAACAGAAACAATAAGAAAGCAAATATTCATCAAACTTGTTAGATAAGAGCCTCAATTGTCTTTCTGTGCTTTCTATGGAAAAGTATTGTAATATGAATAGGTGGTGAAAGAGTATGCAACCGTAAATGTAAGGAAACAGTAGTCTGGTACTACGTCAGGAGTCATATTAAATATTTTCTGCACTTGGTGTTTGTGGCATTTTTTAGCTTTTAAAAATTATTGGGGGGGATGGATGTGGCTCAAATGGTTGGGCATCTGTCTCCCATATGGAGGGAACTGGGTTCAATCCCCAGGACCTCCCGGTAAAAAAAAAAAAAAAAATATTGGTGGTAATTTTCTCTTACTGTAATTAGATATTCATTTTCATATTTAATTTTAAATTTGCAATTTTATAATCTTTTCCTTAATGAAGGACTTCAAATTGAATAAGCTTCAGGACCCATATTATTGGATCAGTCCCTGCTCTCAATCCACTTTCAAAAAGCTGGGAAGGACATTTTTTCCATCGAAGATTCATTTTTTATTATTCTCTGGATGAAATAAAATGGAGTGAAACATTAAAAAATTTGTTAACTCATTATATTATAGTTGCTGCATGGCAAATGGAATATGAGTAAAAATATATGTTTGAAGAACTGAGTTTAATTCCTGTTTATTTTTCCTAGAATATCATATGGCCCCTGGTAACATAAGTGCTCATTGGATTGTTTGTTTAACTGAAATATTAACTTTGCACAGGATATTTTACCACCTTTGTTATTAATGTATATCTTAATAGAAGTCATGTCTTGGCTATAAATTAATCAAAATTGTATTCAAACATGGTTAACCTTTCTTCCTTAGTAATATAAGCCCTACTCAAAATCAAGTAGATTGTTTCAAGACAAATAGTTTTGGGATAAAAGTTTAAATTAATGGAAGAGTCTTCCCTTCAGCTTTGGAGAATATCATCTTCAGACAGGACTCCTAGGACAGCACTCTTACTTGACAGAGCATGGAACTTGGGAGAGACATGCCCAGCACCAGGCAGTTGGTTCTGGTTAACACCAAGGGCAGAGCTAGAATCTGAGAATGGATTCTCCATCAGTGTTCTTTCTGCAATATCTTGCCCTTTCTCCACTGCATTCAATTATCGGGCTGTTCTCTCTGTAAACAAACATGTCCTCTTACGATAACGTGATCTAATGTTTGGTCCAAAGAATATGCTCTTTGTAGTAATAATTGTTGCAGAGAAAGGCAAAACAAATCATCACCTTATATGGCTGCTTTAATCCAAGATATTCTGAAATGTTTGCCAGAAAACCCATTAAATCGGCAATTCCAACCAATTTCTCAGATCAAGATATTTATGAAAAGTTGACAAAATAAGTCAAACATTTATTTACTTCTCTAACTAAAGCTTTTGTTCCTGCTCTGCTAATGGTTTTCATGAGGCAGTGGCTCTTTTCAATTTAATGGAAGGAATTAATGAAAGACTTCTTGGTTTCTTCCATTAAGACTGGGAAATGTCTAAAACGGAATAAATTACAAATCTTCTTGAAATTGCTCCAGTACTACCCAGTGCTTCCAAGTTGGGCCTCCAAAGTCAAGTTATTCTTTCGGATTTCAATTTCACTTCACTTTTAACATATAGTTACTGAATGACTTCTGGAAACTTCTGGACACTGGTACTCAAATAGCGAAGGAGCATGCCTTCAAGATGCCAGCAAACATGGCAGAATTTGCAGGCAAATTTATACTAGATCATGTCAAATTATGAAAACTCCTTAAATGGTCTGCCCTCTTCCTTCTTCCCTCCCCGGACCACGAATCCGATAATCTCCAGCGTTTGCCACGGCCTGAAATCAGCAGGCCTGAAAACTGCCCTGCTTTCCCATAGGGATCGGGCTCTATACTGGTGTATCAATGAATAGGTAGACAAAGTTTCCATTTTATGGTATTTTGAACATCTTTGCTTATGGAAAATTCAGAATAATGAATAGGACTGAAATCATATGCAATTCCACAAACCTCAGAAGGGGGTATGTTGGAAACAGGCAGCTGATTGTATTAGGGCTGAAATGAGCTTGAGGGAGCTTCACCTGCACTGACATTTCCCATTGCCCCCCCTCCACCACTGCCTCCCAACAGGCAATCCTCCTCCCTAGACAATTTTGAAGGCCTGTAATCAAAGACCAAGCACTTCTCTCTCCCTTTGGGGTTTTATCTCATGCGTCCCTTGTTGCATTTGTATGTGTTGCATGAGATCCTGTACAGGCAGAGGGAATATGAAAGGCAGCTTGTACAGGTCTTCTGGAGTGCAGAGTGACCTCAGCACAAACTGTTCTATAGTACATAATGATTACAAAAACCCACAACACAGAGAAGGAAAGAGAGGATAAATTGCTGTTGAAAGGCTTCCTTGTCTTTATATATCAATTTTCCTCGCCCCAGAGCCATGCTACCTTGGATCGTGATTCCATCCACCCTTGAACTTCAAAGTTAAGCTGTTTCACAAGTGGTCAGCTCTTGCCTGGGAAAATCTCAAACAATCCCAAAGGGGCGAGGTAAATGGAGTTTGTTTTTCCACGGGTCATGTGGTTTCCTCTGAATCTGTCTTTGATTTATTTAATGGTTCAAAAGATATCTTAAATCTAACTTGAATTTGAGATATATTTATTTCCATTCCCTTCAATTCCAATGAAAAGCCCTAGTTTTGCAACTCCCTCAGTGTAATATCATAAAGTTCAGGAAGGGATTATTATTTGAGAAGTTGCTGTTATATTAAAAACTGTCGACCCAAAGAAAAGTGGGGGCACCACAAACTGGACTGTTTCTTGAGCCACAGGGTCCCAGGTCCTCAGTCAGAATCATGTTGAGAGAGTCCCTTGCCTTTCTTCTGTAGAATGTGGATCCCACAGGAGGCGAGGTCCTAAGAAGGCACCAGATCCAAAGTAACCTACCCGAAGAACCAATCCAAAGATGCCATATGTGTAGTTGGTGTGTTTGGAATGGAGACAAAGGAACAGAGAGCAGACAAAGGGAGTGTGGCAGACAGCTTGTGCAGGAAGAAATAATTGGGGTCTGACAGAGGTAGATGCAGCAGGGTTTTATCTTGCACCCACAGTCTTGAGGGTCAGTGGTGAAAGCCATCAAAAGAGCTGTGTTTGAGGACTTGGATGGGTACAAGGGATGCATCTGTATACTAGTAATTAGCATCATTTAGAATGAGGCTAAGGTGTGGAGGGTGTGTAAATCCCATGGCCCAGCAATTTTACCCTTCGGGATGTCTTCTAGAGAAAGTATTGCTTGTATGTACCCAGAGACATATAGGGGAGTCACTCCCACAGGGTTGTCTATAGTAGCAAAACAGGAAACCACCTCAGTGTCCACTGGCAGGATAATACATCAATGTGTAAATATATAATTGGGTAATATGGTACTGAAAAATGAAGCACTGAAAACAATGAAAGTCTGCTACTTACATCACTATGGTTGAATCCAGAAACCTTAATAATGAAGGGTAGAAGTAGGTATAAAAGAAAACATACAATACGATTCTATATAATGGTTAATAACATTATTTAGAGATGTATACAAATGAGATAGCTATATTTAAAAAGCATACAAATAATTAACAGAGACTCTAAGATAATGGTTATTTCTTGGGGGAAAGGCACCCAGACAGCTTCCAATATGCCACCAGTGGATAAAGGTATATTGATGGTCTTTTAACTACACACATATGTTATATAGTCTATTTTATATGAATCACATATTTCATTGTAGCATAAAGGGGAAAAAAGAAGACGAGGAAAAGGAATCTGGGCAAGTATATCTCTGCCTAGCACTCATGCCCAAAATGAACAAGGAACAGTTGATTTCTCCAGTACCATATGTGCCATACATAAAAACGAAAGAAAATAAAAGTTAATTTTAAGAAGAAAAATGCCTAGGTGTGAGGGTGCAGCCATCTTTCTCCCATTTGGGAGATTTTTCAGCCTGGGCACACCTCTCTTTCCTGTTGAAGGAGGCTAATTAATTTTTTTTTTTTTTAGTAAATTGTAGGACAGTAAAGAGAGACCTTCATTTTACCTAGGGAATAAAAGTTTTCTCCAAAATAGACACAATGAAGACTTACTTGGGTATGATTTTGGAGAGAAGAGAAGCATGTGGGGGCATTTCAGACAAGGAGCAACAAGAGCACAGACATGGAAACCTGCCATGGAGCAGCGTGCTGGCAGTCCACTTCATATCCTGGTGTTACCTCAGAACATCTGTCCTGGGTCTGTCCCCATTGCTTCTGAGTGAGAAACTGTTAACTCCAAAATAACAAACTCTCCAAGCACCAGAAGAGAGCAGCAGGAGCCTTCAGAGCAGAGCTATATCTGAGAGAGAGCTGACAAGGAGAAGTAAATTTCCCACCCGGAGAAGATGGCGGCTCCACCACTGTTCCAGGTATGTAACCAGTTCTGCCATGGCTTACGCTAGCCAGGGTCTGCAGCTTCCCCTTAGTCTCCACCACTACCTTCCTTGGTGCCCAGAGAAGGAACACTCTATCCCCTCAGACACTGGTTTGGATAGTCCTTCTAAGGTTGGTAATTTGGGCACAGGCACAGAGCACAGATTTTGGAGGCAGACAGTACCATTTCCATCAGGGATAAGCCACAGTACAGGCTGCTGTAATAAGCATTTCCTACCCAACTCCCAGCTCTTCTACCTACTTTAGCTTGTGAAATGCTCATGTATTTGGTGGAGGGAAAAATAAATTGTCTTATCTTCTTCAAAATCTTACATGGGGCAAATAAAAACACTCAAAATTTGCTGTCCTTTCTCTCATTTTGTAAGCACAATTTTATTACAAAATTTTATCACAAAAATATGCTTCAAATCTAGTTAGGGGAAGGACTCTATGGTACACAAAAAGAAATTCAGTGAAGCATGGGAGGGCAGAAAAAGAATACTTTGAATAAGACATCATGGAAGCATGAGAAATATTGGTATTCTGAGCCAAAATTGGAACTTGATCTCTATGTGTAACAAATCATTCTCATTATCTCCTTCCCAACTTAGTGCATGCTGGCCTTCCTTCTGACCTTAAATCAATGTGGACAAGAAGGGAGATGTGCAGGACAAGCCATGAGCATCACTCAGGCTGATGGTGGGGCCTTCGTCTTTCCTCAAGACTCATGCATCTAGAAATCAGAGACTACCCCAGCAAGAAGGAGACTTTAAGGATACACAGTACTTCCAAACTGTGCCTGAGTGATCTGCATGCATTTAGAATCCCTGACACTCATCTTACAACCCACATCATGAGTTCCAAGGCTTATACGTAGAGGGTGTATAAATCCTATGACCCAGCAATTCCACCCCTAGGGATGTCTCCTAGAGAAAGCATTGCTCATGTGCACCCAGAGACAAGATTAGGAGTCACTCCATTAGCATGGTATCAGACCAAGGACCAAACAGGCATGGGATGGGCAGAAACCAGGACCAAACATGCCCATACAGCTCTGTTCATAAGTTTTGTGTGGTTACACTGACATCCAACCTTGCTTGAATAAATAATTCTTCAGCTGAAGGTATTTTTGAAAACCATCAATATCATAAATATTCTCAGATGAAAACTGAGACCCAGTGAAGGAAATGGATTCCCCCCAGAAAAAAAACAAAAACAAAAAAAAACGACTAAGAGTGTTCTCAGAAAGTTAGTGACAGATGGTCATGGGCTTCCCAAACTGTGGTCCAGTACTCTTTTGACCATATCAGGCAACCTGGATATTCTATTAGCTGTGGCCTTTCTATCCAGCCTGATAAATGCCTGGGGCCAGATGTAGTTTGGTAAGTGTGTCTAAGCCTGCCTCTCTAGGAGGAGGAAGAGAAGTTTGGTTGAGCAGGAGAATTTTTTAGTAATGAGATTTTCTGGGAACTGGCAAACCCCAAAGTCTTTCTATCCCATAGAAGCCTGGTGATGTAACATTGTCAGCACTAGCTCCTCCTTGGGTACTATTTGGACAAGCATTATAATGCCTTGTTATCTTTTTGGATACTATGACCAGATTGATAACATTTGCCCTGGGATGTAGGGTACAGTTTTCCCCTTGACCCAACATATCCCTTATGATTGATACAGAGCAGTACATTACAGCCAAGGAACCCCAAACTGAGGGAACCCAAATCTTTTATAATGGGCTGTAAACAAACCTGTCCATTGTCCTGGAGGGAGACACACTATTTATTACACTGGACAATAAGCAGCCCTGCCCCTTGATTCAGAGGGAGATAGTGTCTCTATCTCCATAGGCTTGTCCCTATTCAAACACCTTGAAAAATGTATAGTGTTTTATGGGGTCCCTTGAAAAAAAGCTGTCTATGCAAGATGCACAGAAACATGAGTAACCCATGGATAACTGTCTACAGCAACTAAGTCTGGCTTTTCAATGATTAAGTTTTGATCATTTTAATAATGTCCCTGTTCTATGCCCAAACAGTACTGACTTACCTCATAATTTCTAATATAGTATCAGCTCACTTATAGTTCATTTTTGCATCCTGAATCCTCACAAAGATACTTTTATAGATCATGTATCATGGTTTGAATTTTATGAGACAAATCACTTTAGCTATAATGTCAGAAACATTTAATTTGTATCAAGTATTATAGACACAGCTATACTTGTCCTGTGTTCATTGAAATACTTAAGCTTAAGTTGAACTTGGCTATTTTGGTAACCACACATTCAAAGTTCAAAAAACATCCTTGTGAACGAAAAGATTTTTAAATACAAATCAACTTCAGAATTGCTGTTATCAATCATTAAGCTCAGCAAAATGCTCCAACATGCTTGATAATTTAAGATTTTTCTGTAAAGCCCCTGAAAATGCTACTCCTGTCTCTTTGGCTTTGGATTTGTGTAGAACACCCCAAAGTTTTATTATTCCTATGTTCTCAACATTTTCAGGAAGGTAGGTTATGTAGTTGCTTATGGTTGTTTTGGTGACTTCCATTTAAATATTAAAACAGAATGGGCAATCTTATTTCTTTCCTTTTTTAAAAATTTTGGGTGGGTTGAAAGGACAAAGGCTACAAACATTTGTAAACACTGTGTGCCAAGTTGGGAGATGATCATATAATTCTGTTGTGGTTGATGTTTTTCAGCTTTTTATAGGAAACAAACAAACAAACAAAATATCACAGCTGACTGTGTTCCATTACTTTTTAAATAAAAAATAAAGTGCTTCTTTTCTCATTTTATGGAAGCCATCCATGAGTCTGCATGTTTGGAAATGTGTTGCTTGTTATAATTTCCCAGGCCACATTAAAGAAAGAAAAACATGGTTGAGTTAGGACATTTTTCATTTAGTTCAAAATATTTTTTAATTTCTATTGAGATTTCTTCTTTGATCCATGTGTCATTTAGACATGTATTTATTCTCCAAATTTTGAGATGTTGCAGCTATCTTTCTCTAATTCCATTGTGGTCTGAGAGCATACTTTGTGTGATTTCTATTCTTTCAAGTGTGTTAATGTAGGTTTTATGGCCCAGAATGTGGTCTAAACATAGAAAATGTTCCATGCGAACTTGAGAAAAATGTGTATTTGACATTTTGATTTTCTGTTGTTTACGTGTGATGTGCCTAGGTGTAGATTTTCTGGTACATATTCTGCTTGGTGTTATCTGAGCTTCATGGATCTGTGGTTTTGTGTTTGTCATAAATATTGGGAAATTTTCTGCCATTATCATTTCAACTATTTTTTTCTGTTCCATTTTTTTCTTTCTTCTCCTTCTGTTATTTCTATGATGCATATGCCTTTTTAAGTTTTCCGACAGTTCTTAGATGTTCTGTTTGATTTTCTCATTTTTTTCTCTTTGCATTTTATTTTAATAATTTTCTATTGACATATCTTCAAATTCACTAATTCTTTTCTCAACATGACCAGTCTACTGAGGAGCCCATTAAAGTCACTCTTCATGTTGGTCACAATGGTTTTGGTTTGTAGCATTTTTTGATATTTTCTTAGTTTCCATCTCTCCACTTATATTAAACATCTGGATCTGGTCTTGCATATTGTCCACTTTTCCATTAAGGCTCTTAACCTTTTAATCATATGTTATTTTAAATTCTCCCTCATATAATTCCAAAATCTTTGTCATATATGAGTTTGATACTATTGTTTGTGTTGTCTCTTCAGACTGTTTTATATTTTGTATTTTAACTTGTCTTGTAATAACTTTTTGTTGGAAGTTTGACATGATGCATTGGGTCAAAGAAACTGAGGTAAATAGGCCATTAGCATAAGTTTTTTTTTTAAAAAACATACTTAGATTACATAAATATTACATAGAATATATAGGGGATTCCCATATACCCCACTCCCCACACTTCCCATATTTTCCCACATTGGCAACATCTTTCATTAGTGTGGCACATTCATTGCAATTGATAAACACATTTTTGGAGCATTGCCGCTAAACATTGATTATAGTTTACATTGTAGTTTATACTCTCTCCCACTCAACTCTGTAGGTTATGGCAGGATATATAATCGCCTCTATCTGTAATGTCATTCAGGATGATTCCAAAGTCCTGAAAATGACCCTGTATTATACCTGTTTTTACCTCTCCCTAACCCCAGAACATCCAGTGGCCACTGCCTCCACATCAGTGATAATTCTTCCATTGCTAGAATCACAATAAGTCTATAGTAGAATACTAGTAAGTCTACTTTAGTCCATAGTTCATTCCCCAGCCCCAGGAATCTGATGATAATGCCTACTCCACCTTTAATTGAGGGGGCGGGGGCTTCAATCCCATATGGCCCATAAGTGCAATCAGGGACTATCCTGATTGCACTTGTAGACACTCTTGGTTCCTTGGTATGCTGTTTGTCCATCATCTCCTCCTTGTTAGTTGTCCTAGGTGAATCCAGTGAATTGGAGAGTAGATGTTGCAACTCCGTTGAGATTCAGGGCCCAACAGGCACATGGACAGCCCCAAGATTTAAGTCTTTTGGATGTACATCTACCAACTCTAATACTAATTATAGGTTCAAAAAGAAGGTCAGAAGAGCCATGTATAGGGAAACCACAACTGAGTCCAACTCTTTCACACTGGGGAGTATAAATTCCAAAGAAGTGCCCATTGGCAAGGTACCAAACTCTGGAGCTATCTGCCCTGACTATAGTGTCTGGATGTCTCCAGAGCCCTCAGAAGCCTGCTATTTGGGGTAGGATCTACTTTGGCTGTCAATGAGATCCTGCTGAGACGTGCATGTTACCTTTAGAATGATCTCTTGACTCACTTTGAAGTCCCTTAGCCATTTGTCTTTTCCTTTTCCCTCTTTTTTCCAAGGTCTTTTTTTCCCCCACAGTTGCATTACTTGTTGGTTCTTGGAGACTCACCCAGGGAGACATATCCCACACTGGGAGGAAGTTATCATTGTTTATCTGGCTATAAGTTGCAGTTTTTTCTGATTTCAGGGTCTAAAATTTCCCCTAGCACCCTTGCTTTTGTCTCCCCTGTTGTATGTGAGTTTCCCTTGAGACTCTTCCTTGAATAGGCTCTGAACCCAGTAGTTCTTTTCAGCTATAATCCGCTACTATATTGTAGAAGCCTGATTGCTATGGTAGCAATGTGTGGAGGATGAGAAATGACAGCACTGTTTAGGTATCAGTCTTTCAGTCCAACTAAACCCCTGACATGCAGTCTTCAAAAGGGCTTCCCAGATTTTTCTTTCCCTCATTAGGTGAGAGAGAGGACTGGAGTTGGATATTTTCCTTCCCAACATCCAAGTGTGGAAGGTGATGGAGAGGGGAAATTCCTTTCTTCTAGGGCATTAGGCTCTGGTTAAACCCATGTTAGATAGGCTGTGATTAAAAAAAAAAGTTTCCCTTGAGGGCAGGTCTTGTTTAAGAACAGAATGTTCTAAATTTGTTTCGAAATAGTTACTTTTCTCTTCCTCCTGGAAGAAGACATTGGGGATTTTTGTCCCATCTTTACAATGGGAATCTGGTGAGGCTCCTGGAGGTAAAATTCATGAATGTGTGAAAAACCACCTAAAACTGAACCCTAATGAGGTTTTATTCCTCCCAACTATCATGGCTCAGCCCCCCAGCAATTAGTCAATTATCTTTTCAGATTTCCTACCATTTGCTGTCTCCAGTGGCATCTTCTAATCTCAGTAAGCTATAATTCTCTATATTCACCTGTTTTAGCTTGCTAGGCTGTTGAAAGCAATATACCATGAAATGGGTTGGTTTTTAACAATGGGAATTTATTAGCTTACACATAGCTTACATTATAGTTTTGAGGTCATGAAAATGTCCAAATCAAGGCATCATTAGGCAATGCTTTTTTCCTTAAGACTGGCTGCCAGTGATCCTGGATGCTTTTATTACGTGGCAAAACACATGGCAGCATCTGGACTCTTTCTTCTCTTCTGTGTTTCTTTGATTTCAGCTTCTTATTTCCATGGCTTTTTCTTTCTTTGAATTACACTCTCTTATAAAGGACTCAATAAAAGGATTAAGACCCACCCTGGCCCATGGCCTAACTGAAGTAACTGCATCAAATGGTCCTACTTACAATTGGTTTCTCATCCACAGTAATGGATTAAATTAAAAGACATGATTTTCTGGGGTAAACACAGTTCCATCCCACCACATCACCTATCTCTACAGCTTTTAGGGGAGTGATTTTTCTTGTGACTACACTTCTTTTAAGGCTTTATGAAGAATTGTGACTCCACATATTCTTTCTCACTGTCTTTGGTAGACATACACATGTGGTTGGTGTAGACTATTATGTCCCAGGAAAGGAGACCTAGCTATTAGTACCAACAACAGCATGAAGTAGATGCTTTACTTTCTTTTTCAGCCCTTCATTTCTGTATATTAAAAATAATTTGATTTAGATAACCTGGTTTCTAGGGTCCTGTCCTACTCAAAATTTCTATCAAAGTATAATTTATAGCTTTACATATTGTTCCTTTAAAGAGAAAGATATAAAATGTATATAAAAAGGGCATGGAATATCACAAATGTCATTTTATAAATTAGATTTACTGCAGAATCAGATTCCCCAACAAATAAATTAGCCCTTGCAAGTGAACAAGGGGCAAATACCACAGAAATGGAGGAGTTAGGAGCTCCAAGAATTGGTCTCTCTACCGAAGCAAATATTAATTTCACAAAAAGTGACAGCATCAACTTTTTTGGAACTCTGAAATCTAATGAAAAACTTACAGCAACCGGTAGAAAGCTTAATGAAGAAATAGGCTGCTAAGTTTTGGTAAGAAAGTTTTGTGACATTTTTGCGTACCCAGCAATTATTCACCATTTGCCAGCAGTCATGGGGATGGTGGCCCATGTTCTTGGTGTGGCTAGCTAGTGCCAGGTCAGGGGAAACAATACAGATATTGTTCTCAAAAATTTGTGATTGTGCAGTCTGGCGGTTCCCTGAGGGATTGACACAGAGGCTGGCAGTTTTCCCTCCCATAGGTTGGAGGAGCTCCCCAGGCAATGCTTACAAAAGCATTTAAATATATACTGCCCATAGACACCTGGGCAAGGATGGTGAATGGGGCAGGTAGCACACAGACCCCAACACCTGGAAAAGAGTAGCCTGAAGAAGAAGATTCTTGGGGGACTAAAGGCTTTGAAGGGCTGTTGTGTATACTAGGAATCCAGAGTACAATGTGCCTGCATGCTCAGAGAAGACTTGAGAGGATCCTGGGCTTTCACCTCTGGCTGATATTTGGGCTCCAGACAAGCAGGAGGTGAAGGGTAAATCAGAGCTTAAATGTGTGGTTTCGATTTGTGACTTAGGACTGTAGCTTAGATTTAAAGGGGTCCCCAGCTCAGGGCCAACCTGCAAAAGCAGATGTGTTTTTTTGTTATTGTTTTTGCTCCAGGCATTGGAGAAAATCCCTGTCAAGTTGCTGGTTGACCACTGAGAAAAAGGAATAGAGAATTCAGTAACCATGAGCAGTAAGAAATGGTGTTTGCAAAATTGCTTGGAAATGTCACTGAACAAATAGATTGTTGCAGCCTTCATCAATCCACAACAGCAAAGCCTAGGAAGGGAGGAATCTGATTTCCAGAGTTACCACATTATAATATTCGAAAAGTCCAGTTTTCAACAAAAAATTACAAGGCATACAGAAAGGAAAAATAAAAACAAAAAAAAGTTGGTTCATTCCAAGATGGAAAAAAAGGAAATTGGCAGAAATTATCCCTGAGGACACCTAGGCATTTGCCTTCCTAGACAAAGACTTTAAATCAACTGCTTTAAATATGCCCAAAGACCGAAAGGGAACCATCATCACAAAGAACTAACGAAAACCAGGAGAACAATGTATGAACAAATAGAAAATGTCAATAAACAGATAGCTTAAAAAGGAACCCCATAGAAATTATGGAGCTGAAAAGAAATTCACTAGAGGGGCTCAACAGAAGATTTGTGCATCCAGAAAAAAGAATCAGTGAACTTGATGATAAAACCTAATTGAAATAATCCAGTCTGAAGAGCAGAAAGTAAGCAAGGTTCTATGGGATCATACCTTGATGCATTTGGTCTCAGGATGCCATTCTTACACCTGCTCTTTAGTCTATTTCCCCCATGACCTGTAAGAATTAATGAAGTCTCAAAATTCTGCTCTGTATTTCAGAACAAAAATTAAAGGCAGAAACACTGTAGTTCAACTTGTCTTTTTGTTCATCCAAAGCCCATTTGTGATGTAAATAGAGCAAAATTTTGTCTTCAGAATGCTGAAGAATTTAAAACATAAAATTGTGAATGGCTTTCTCAAGATTAGACATAGAAGAAAGCCTAGAAGACAAATTTTCCCAATTCCCAGTTTATGGCTATTTTTATTATATGCTCAAAAGCCAAATAGGGCTTTGGTTCTGTGCACATAAATTACTATGTATTAAAAGTAAAAATAATTTTTGTCAAAGTTTTCAATCAAATTTATGGAATGTTTTAAAAGAGGTGTTTTCTTCTTCTCATGCATCATTGTAAACTGATTTAATTAAAGACTTCATGTTACATTTTACATTTTAGTATGTTTGTTCTGGACTTGGAACTCTATAATTAATATGTCTTGCTTGTATATCATTTGCAATTTGACAAAATGTAAAATTACCAGTCGAATCCTTTGCACAAAAAATCTTGATCAGTTCTTCCCATTCTCTTCTATATTATTTGAGTAGACATGAAGATCATTATAATGGCTTCTGTTAATAATTTTGGTAATAGTAGAATTGATAGTCTGAGCATTCGGTGTTAGTTAGGTGTTATGCCATTTCTAGGCAGGCATGATTATCTATAATCCCATACCAGAAATATCAAGTAGAGAGAATTAATTCAATTTATACATAAGGAGATTGAGTTGAAAAAGCTTAAGAAATTTGCCCAAGTATACACAGCCAGCAAATGACTTGGTCAGAATCTGAAATTAGAACACTAAACCCAGTGGCCTTGATATTTCTGTTAAACCTGATAGCTGCCAAAGCACATCTTAGTTTGCAGCCCATCACAGGCTTCTCCTTTGCTATGACAAACTTTATGAACCTGGTTGACATCAAGAGAAATTGTGCACATGCCCTGAGCATATAAATATATTTCAGATGCTCCTGTATTTAATAACCAAACACAAATCTGGATGCATGGGAGCCATGTAGAAAAGGAGACAGGGTTGCCTACGGGGCCAATTCTAATTATATCCATGTCATCCCATTGAATCCTCCCAACACGCTAAATTACAATTGAGGAAACAAGGGCAGAGTTTTCTCAGGGCTTGCCAATACCTGAAAGTATGCTCTGTATCTGCTTTTGTACACAAGTAACTTAGGAAAAGGGAGTCTAAGGCAGATGGGGCCAACTAGCATGAATCACCACCAATTCTATGCACTATGCCTTTTTTTTTTTTTGTAACTATTTTATTGATACAGATTAATATAACATGCTACAATGTACAAACCAGAGCTATCTACAGAGAATTTTTATTGATACAGATTAATATAACATGCTTCAATGTACAAACCAGAGCTATCTACAGAGAATTTTCCACATTTCATTCCATCTCATTTCATAATGATTTGCAAAGGGGGAGATCAGCAGAACATTTAATCTGTCTGAATGGTCAAAATAACTGAATTAGGAGACAAATAACCAGCACAGTTATTTCAATCATTTCACAGATACATTTGAGCAGGTTTGAGGACCCTAATTCTAGGTCTTTTAAACTGGTCATTGTGACAACAGAAAACACAAATGAATTAAAATCAATATCTTGAGCAAATCTGTTGAAATAAGTTTTGTGTCACTGTAATGAGACCCCAGACCTCAAACTATAACTATGGTATGCGATTTTTAATACATATTTAATGAGAAATTTAAGTATTTAATAACAGTTTCTGGAAGTGTGATAATATTAAAATATTTATTTAGATTTAGGAATTTTTAAAAGTGTTTTAATTATCCCTTATTCCATACTGATAATATATAGTGAAAATCAAAGACAGCCAGACACCAGTAAGATGCCAAAGTAAGAAAGGCGAAAGCTGAAGCACATAACATGGATAATGATAAGAGAGAATTTTAAGATAAGAGGAAGGAATTATGCCTATTCCAAGCTTGCCAAGCCTTGCTATGGTTGTCATGAAATTCCAAGCACCACTGTTTTCAATCATATTTGCATATATATAAAGAAAATATTTTGTCATAGCTTCTTCCTAAATTAAATGTTCACTTGGTAATTAAAATTAAATAATTTTTAAGTCTCTCATAATGCTTTAACATCCAGATAGCTTATTATTCAGCTGTAAAGAGGAATGAAGCTCTGATAGATACTATGACCTGGATGAACTTTGAAGACATCACGTAGCTTGAAATAAGACAGACACAAAAGGACAGATATTGCATGATTATACTTATAAGGAGTAAGTATAATATGCAAATTCATAGAGACAGTTACCTGGGGTGGGGTGGGGGCTTACTGCATAATGGGTACAGGGTATCTGTTGGGGATGCTGGAAAACTTTTGTTAAAGACTGGGTGGTGATGGTAACCCAACATTATGAATGTGATTTATGCCCCTGATAATAGGCTTGGAAGTGATTGAGATGAGAAATTTTAGGTTGTATATATATGTTATCACAATTAAAAAATAAAAATACAATGACAATTAAATGCAATCCATGGTACTGGACTGGATCTAATAATGGAGGAAAATGCCCAAAAGAACACTATGTACAAAATGAATAAAGATTTATGCTTCATAACACTGTTAAATTTCTTGAACTCTATAACTGTACTTAATGTTACATAAGTGAAAATCCTTACAAAGAAACAGCAAATGTTAAAGGAACGTGCTGTATGCAATCTACTCTCAAATGTTTAGAAAACAGATAAATATAGATAGATGGACAGGTGATAGATGCTGACTAGATAGAAACCAAGAATGATATAGCATAGGTGGCAAAATGTTTAAAGGAGGTAAATATGAGTATCTGAGTAGGGGGATAGTGGAGTTCTTTATATTGCTGTTGTATTATTTCTGCAACTTTCCTGGAATTTTGAAATTATTTCAAAATAAAATGTTTTTTTAAAAAGTAATGTTTATTTATGTATGCTTATTTTTTAAACAGAAGGGTAAATGACAAATGCAGGAAAAATTAGGACATCAATGCCCACTTTTCAAAATATGTTTCTTTTCATATTGAAATTACACATTTAAAAATGCAAATGGGCGCTGTTTATGTATCTGAGACTTTGCAGTAATATGGTGCAATAGGCTAATGAGAACCGGACTCTCACTGGAGCAAACAGAAATGTTTCCCAAATTAGAACAAAAATGAATTTTTAACTGAGCTTTAAAGAAAGATGAGAAATTCTCTCAGGTGGGCGAGACAGAGAAAGAGAGAAAGGTGAGAGCCAGAAGGAGCACATGAGCTGACTTCTCACAAGTAGGTCACAGAAGTGTCCACATCTCATGGAGACCTCTTGGGTTCTGCCTGCGTGGCAGGAAGAAATCACCTAGGGTTACAGGCATGGGGGCAGGTCCCCGAGAGCAGCCCAATGTGCGCCGGAAAGTTAAAAGCAGGATGGAACCCTCTGGCTGAAAGACCCAAGAGGTCATAAGATAGCCTATACTTTCTTAAGTTCTTGGGAAGGGGAAAATGAGGAATTAACCACAAGAAGCTGAAATTCACAGTCTATGCTACCAATTGGAAGGGAATCCAAATCTACAGAAATTCTTATGTAGAGGAACTAAGCCAATGAATTAACATCTCATCCAGCTGTAAAAACTGCTGAAGAAGCTAAGGCAGATCTGCTCTATGGGCACAGAGCAAACCACACCTCCACCAATACTCTTGGTGCAAAATTGCAAAAGGCAGTGGAGAAATAGAACCTCATGAAGAAACTCAAGGGCCACAGCGAACATATGGACCAGAGCTTGAAAAGCAGAATCTTATTAGAGCATTGTGATAAAAATATATATATATGTGTGTGTGTGTGGTAAAAGAATAAGTCAGTAGGAGGAATTGTTTAAAGAATTAAGTAAAACATCTAGGAATAAGAACATTAAAACATCAATAGATGGATTAATGAATAGATAAGGCAATAGTGAGGAGAGATTGAATTAACCAAAAGGCAAGGCTGAGGACTTGGAATGCAGTACAATAAGATAAAAAGATGGACAATCTGAAAGCTACATTCTGAGACATGATGGGAAAAATCATTGCTAGATGTAACAGGCCTTGTAGCAGAGATTTTGCTGTTGTTTTGTTGTTTTTAGGAGGTCCTGGGGATGGAACCCAGGACCTCGTACATGGGAAGCAGGCACTCAACCACTGAGCTACATCCACTCCCCTGTACCATAGTTTTAAGAATGTGGACATTGAGGATAGATTACTTGGATTATATCCTAAAGCCGCTTCTGCTGGTTATGTGAACTTGGGTACGTTTCTTAACCTTTCTATAATTCAGTTTCCTCAGTTGTGTATATAAATGAAAAGAGAAGCTACTACATTGGATTATTGTGATAGCTACAGATGTTAAAATAAATTTAATATATAACATAAAATACATATTTGGAATAGCATGTACTGTAGGTGGGCAATAAATGATAGTTAGTATAATTAAAGAACAAGAAAGTTTAACATACAGTTAAAAGGAAAACTAGGAGATACGAGAAAGAATGGAAGAAAGCAAAAAAGTTTGAAGAAAATTACATAATTTTCCATTTTGAAAATACTCATTTATGCTTAAACGAAAAATCATATCGCATAACTGGAATAGAATCTGCCACATATTAGACATGAAAGATGTCTGAATGCATAAATGAGACATGGGTGATAGCAAAACCATATCTAAAAAAGATTGTGCACATGTAAATTGTGCACATGTATGCGCATGTGCAGATATGTGCACACCCACATGTGCTTGTTCCTATGTGTGCATGGATATATTTATATGTGCACATGTGCATGCAGGTGCATGTGAATGTGGGTGAACGGAAGAAACACAGAGCCACAGCAAAAAACCTAAAAAGTAAACAAGAGAAAAGACAGTTCATCTTCTCCCTCCACCAGAAACTAATGATTAGAAGGACAGACTTTTCTTCAAGCAAAAATAGATTTCAGAGGACAATGGAATTCTGGTTTCAAAGTGATGGAAGCAAACAGCTGCAGACTCATCTAAATCATCCTGTTAGAATAAGTGCAAAATAAATATTTTTTTGTTGTTAAAGGAAAGGCCAAGCAAGTTCAACATTTTTGATAGATGAGTTACAAAACAATTTACTTCAGTTAGAAGGAAATTAGTCCTAAAATGGAAAGGAAAAAAAAAAGAATCCAAAAGGAATTAGCAAGCATGCACATTTCTGAGTATACAGGTAAGTCTTAAAAACATATAGATACAAAACAAGTGTTTATTTGTATAAAATTATAATACAGCTTGGGTTTAAAAGCAGGGCATCCTTTCTCCATGAGTTAAACTGCATTTCCAGGCTGCTATTTTGGAAGCCTTGTTTACATTCCACTGTCAATAAAGTACCTGGGAATTTATACTGGGATCCATTCCCCAAGAGATGCCCTGTGTTATTTTCTGCCCTAATAGTTAAATTAAAATGATATGTAATATTATAATAATTGATAAAATAATAGGCAATATTTTAGAGCAGCTTGTCATTAAAACTTACTTTTGTGAATGTGAGGTTAAATACTTACTTTGAGCTCATAAGTGCTTTGGTTAGTTCAAGCAAATTCTGTGGCTCAGCTTGTGACCATTGCCATTACTTTGTATGACTTTTGAGTAAATAATACTATTTAGTTTTAAATTTCTTTTTAAAGCGTTAAGAGAAAAAAAGCTAAAGTTACTAGTACCTACAAATAAATGTCCATTGTTATTCTGCTCTCACATTTATTTGGATTTACCTTATGCAACTTCTGATTTAAATCCAAAACTACTGTATCAGGCATTTATGGAAAATGTTCACACAAGCAGCCTGCATATGTGGGTTCTCAACTTGTGAACCAAATTTATGGCAATTTGTTTTGGTGGTCACAGGAAACAAATATGCCATGAACATAGTAGCCATAAGAAAACTACAGACCAATAGCCCTCAGAAGCATATTAAAACAGAATCCTTTACAACATACTCGGAAACTGAACCCAGCAACTTATCAAAAGCATTATGCAGAGATGGGGACTCTGGCAGGGGTAAGAGTAGCACCCCATGGAAACAACTGTTTCATTGGTGAGAATTATTTAAGAAAACAAACAAACATTTAAAGTCTTTGGTAACTGTCTGAAAGGCATATAGAAAACAGAGAAATGTTTATTCCAAAGAAGCTGCTAAATCTCGGTAAGATCACCAAGAGTTTGTGGCATGTGAGCCCCCACCTGCTCCCATCCTCCCCAGCTCAGCGTGATGCAAGCTCTCCTCCAGACAGGTGTGACCGAGAAGCCAGAGCTGCCTCCCCCCAGATCCCTCTCCAGGGGTAGTTTCACCCTGGGCAGGGCTAGCCATGGGTATCACTCATCCCCCACCGCTCTGCAGGTGCTCTCTTCCAGGAAGGCATGGTTGAGTGGACGAGGCTTCTCTTCTCCACCTGGCCCCCACTAGAAGGGTGGCAGGTCTATTCAGATGCAAGAGCCCAACAATCCGGGCTCCCAGATTTCCTACAACCCAGTTCACTCAGGGTGGAGGCTCCGTACTGAGAGGGACAAGATGAAGGATCAGGGGCTACCATCTCGGCCCAGCACCCCATTTATGGAACAGGGGCTTCACACCAGAAGTGAGCATTGTTCCTGCTCCAGCTCCAGTGATAGAGTTTGTGTACAGGGGAGAGGCAGGTTGTAAGAACAGAGAACTCCACCACTCTGCTTCAGGGACTGGCTTTAATTGGAATAGAGTGTGGGGAATTTTACACCTACGGGCATTGTCAAAAGCAGCAGAGGTCTTGGTGGTGAGCAGTTAAGAGGAGGCCAGTAGCTTCATGATGGTGCTAACAACAAGCAAGATGGTAGACCGGCTAGAAATTTAACAAGAAGAACCTTCCACGGGTAGAAACAAGTTTCAAAGACTCTGCAAAGGGGTCCAACTTGAGTTGGACCAGGCTCTAGGAAAATTTATTCCCCAGCATGTTGATGAAAACGATACAGCAATAAGCTAGCAAGTGGTAGGGGCTAACAGCTGGGTGGCGCAGCCATAGGGCAGACCAATCAGACCGTCATGGCTAGTCAGGGAACCAGAGTCAAAGAGAGCACGGCCGAAACCAGAGGAGCCTATGTCCATGGCCAGGGCGTCACCCGTGCAACATCACAGCCTGCACCCTCTGGAGGAAATTGATTTCACTGAACTAGTTCAGCCAATTCAATCAACAAGTAAACAAGCTAAAAACAAGAATCCCTGGAGAGTTAGGGGGAATTACTAACCGGTGGCTACAACGTATTATCTAAAATGTCCAGTTTTCTATTACAAAAGTACTATCATCTATCAGTCAATCTCTCTGGCAATTAAGTATGAGCCAACCTCAAAAAAAACACAAGGAATAGAAACTGCCTACAAGAGGTCTCAGACGGTGGTCTCCTTATTGCCTCCCATTCATCCCAAGCAGGGAGCTGAAGAACCCTAAAATCCAAAACTGCCAAAAGGCACAGACTAAAAGGACCCCCTCCCCCAAAAGCCCATGTTCCTTGCCAGAGAACCAGAAAAATGGTGGCTGCACAACAGAAAACGCTCTGACAATACCTGCCCTACTCCAGCCAAACACCAGTGGGAAAACCATCCCCAATGGCTAAGGACCCAACCCTGGGGTGGAGCTGATCTTTGTGCCCCCACCTTGCAGAGGCAGGCAGAGCCCTGATCCACCTGCCAGGGTTGTGTCTGTGACTGAGCAGGCAGCTGGTCTTGCATTCCCTGCTTAACAGAGGCACCAGAAGACACTTAATAAATGCTCATGGCAGCACTGTTTGTCATCTGAACAAGCCAGAGACCACGCAAATGTGCTTGGCAGAATGGATCAGGGAACTGTGGCATTCCTGCAGTGGAAGTCTATGCGAAAGAGCTGTAAGAGAGAAAGTGGGCATATCGTATTAACAAAAACCAGAATACGGAGTAAAAAATAAATAAAGCCAGTTTCTAGAAGAGCATGATCTGATTTGTGAAGGTTCAAAAACAAGTAAAACTAAACAATTTATTGTTTAGGGATATATACACACGTGACAAACCTTTTTTCTTTTCTTTTTTTTTAAGCAAGAGTATAGAAGTGTTGATGGGCTAACTCTGTGCAGGTATCGAGTTGGAGAAGAGGGTCTAGCTAAGGTAACGTGTCTGTGACGTTCTATTTCTTGAGCTGGATGGTGAATTCATTAATGCTAATTGCATTATTATGCTTTTCATCTTGCATGTATTTCATCTGTATGTGAGTTACTGAACATGCAAATATAGTAAAACAGGTCAAGGAAAAAAACATCTTTGCATCCTACTATATCCTTTTATTCATGATGTAATCTTTTAGACAGGTAAGTCCTTTAAGCTGTAAACTCTATGAGCTAAAAAAAAAAAATTTAAATATTAACTGCATAAATTATAAATTTAAATATATATTTATATCATATATTTTATATATATCTCAAAAAGCCCAACTAATTCAACTCCAAAGCCTTGGCTTTCAAAGCTATGATTTATGAATCTACTTTGGGACTCTAAATCAAGAATTTGACTCACTGTTCTCACTTGTCTCTAGTCCTGTCTCTTAATGGTTTCTTGGGGTGGGGGGTGGAGGTAATGTGCAGAAGGGAGCACAAGGGACAGCAGCAGCCTTGGCCAATATTTCAAAATCCTGTCCTATCTATCTATTTACATTGCCATGGATACCAGCAATACATTTCTTGAGGGTCCCTGGATTACAAAGGACTGTGACTTGCAGCTGTCTACTTCCTAATTCTCAATTTCTCTATGCTGATCAATATGCACTTTGCACCTCCCTCAAGGAATGGCTGGGGCTGGGGGCTGCAGGCAGTGTCTGTGGTAGTCAGGTCAATCACCCCCTTCCGGTCTTCCACAAACGCTAGTGAGCTCAGACTTTTTGTGGGTGTTGGAAGGTAAGGTATGGCTCAGGAAGGGGAAGGAGAAGTAGCTCTGCTCTCTAAAAGCACACAATCTAGTGCAGTTGGTTTTAATAAGAGTAATTATGGAAAGGGATCAGTGCTTTAAAAAAATGTGGCGTGTTGTAAGGGAGCCTGGGATATTAAAAAATAAAAAACAGGTGTCATGTAGAACAAGCAAATTCATAGAGACAAAGTAGTTTAGAGGTTACTAGGGTACAGGAAACAAGGAGCTATTGTTAATGGGTAGAGTTTCTTTTTGGGGTGATGAGTAAGTTGGGATCTGGGATCTGGGCTGCAAGGATAGAAGAATGGCATGGGGCTGGTTTTTTATGTGTGTTTTTTGGTTATAAGTTTATCAACATTTCAGCAGGCACTTACCATAAAAGGAGATTAACAAGGGCTTTTCCTGGTTGCCTGAATCCTATATATGTGGCTATGGAATTTTGTCTGGGCCTAAATGCTTGGTGTGGAGAACTGCATGGGACTTGTTCAAGCCTGTTTTCCTTCCTCCTGCTCCATTTTCATGTGGTTATTTTAGAAGAATTAAATTTGAACAGGTCAGATGATATAATTGACGACATTAAGCTTCAATTATAATGACTAATTGATGGGGAGCTGCCAGCATAATTTCTGGCCACAGTTACATACTCATGTGCATACACACACACACACACACACACACACACACACACTGTATCAATGCCCAGCAGGCGGTTCCACCATGACAAGGGACAGATTAGATACACTAGCTTCTTAGGGAAAAAAATCATTTATACCACAATAATTCTCTTTGGGATCTTCTCCCAAGTTCAGGCAGGATGCATTTGACCCACAGGTTACATACTAGCACGTTACTTTACTTTCTTTGCCTCAAAATGTTATCCCTGGGTAATGATAGAGCAATAGAAATCTATGGGACAGGAATATGTTACTATCTCATATTCATCTGAGCCCAAAGAATTGCCTCCTCACTTCTCCAATTTATCATTAAATTTCAAGGTCCAATCACAGACTTTTAAAAGAGAAATAAGTACATGCAGGCCAGCTCTGTGTTTTCCATAAAAGCTGCTGATATGGGTATTTTCAGTTGAGTGAAGTTCATTTACCTAGAGAAATGTAAGCAAGCATCAAGAACGTGACTCCTAGTTTTTCACATTTGGCTTTGTCTGTTGGGAAGCTCAAAGTGTTAATGACTTCTATATGTAATTCCAAAAGCTTTCCTTAGCATGGGTTTATTGTCCTAATTAACCATCTAAAGAAAAATGTTGGTACAATGAGAGCTCACTTTGCTGACTGTATGCTGTGTGCCAGGCTCCCTGCATCTTGCCCTATCAACAACCCTTGGGAGTAAATGTGGGTGTTATTGCCACTGTACGTAAATGGAAACAATGGATTAGGGATTAAATAATTTTGTCCAAAAACCCAGCAAGAATCTGCATTCTCAAGATCAACTCCACTCCTTTCCCTTCTTTTGTAACCAGGCAATAATTGTGTTCAGGTTTAACTGCATATACCTTTTTAAAAGTAGTATTTAAATTAGCTACAAAATAGCATTTCCCAAATGACCATGCTCTGAATATTATTTTTGTTTTTTCGTGCCATAATTATGCAGGAGAAATTAATTGTCCCTGCAGAAGGCAACATGGAAATGAGATGCTTCCACTGGCTGGGTGGAAGATGGCAACCCTAAGTCCTGCTGATCTGACCCAGGAGGGTGGTCTCAATCCTATAGGCAAGGGGAGCCTCAGGTCCTTAAGCAGAGGAAGGAATGGTCCAGTTTAAAATTCATACAAAAATCACTTTCAGATATTCAGTGGAAAATGGATCCATGGGCTCAACATGAAAGGAATAGAGTCTGGTAAAGATGCTTTTCTAAAGTCAAAATGAAAGAAATCTAAAGGCTGAAGTAGTATAGCAAGTGGACTTTGAGAGTTAGCATGTAAAGAATGAGGCTTGGAGTATGCTGGAACTGGGTAAGGGATGCTTCCCAGGATAGGATTTGGTGGGAGTCAAATCCCCAAAGCCTAAGATCACGTACAAATTAGAATCTAATCAAACTTTGACCAAACTCTAGAATAACAAAAAATTTCTTGTGTGGTGCCTACAGATATTTCTATATATCCATTCAAATCTAAAATTCCTATTAATTTATATCACTGAGAAAGACCATAAAAGAAAGTTGGGAGCTGGGAGGGACTCTTCTCGCCCAACCCTCTCACTTAATGGATGGAACTCAGACACAGGAAGATAATTTCCACCAACTTATGAATTGCCTTGGGAAATAAAGTCTCCCTTGCAAAAAAGGATGCTCATTATGCAACTTGGAGAATAGAGTGAGGACTGTGAATTTTTAATTGAGCAATGAAGTGGACACAGGAAGCAAGATCATGTTTCTAAATTAAAAGTTCTTTTGGGAAAAATGGTCAGAATTGGTCCTGACTAGTTTCCATAATTGTTCTAAAACCATTTTTAAGCATTCATGATTCAGCATTCTTTTAGCTACAGTGGAACATCAAAGAAAAAAAATGCCCTCAAATATGTTTCAGACAGTTCTTTTTTTTGGGGGGTGGGGGGTGGGAATGAGATAGGTGATGCTTCTACAGACATTTTTAAACACTATGGATTATATAACAAATGCCTGGCCTCTGACCAGATAAGTAATTTGTTGTAAATAAGGGAAATGTTTAGAGAACAGTTTAATATTATTAAACTTTGTGAACTTTATCTTGTTTACTGACAACTCATGCAAACAAACTAGAACATGCAACCGTCAAGCACTATTTAAATGCTGGGCACAAGTTGGTTGACACATTTTTTTAAAGCATAGAATCTTAATGCTTGGATATGTGTATATTTCTTTGACAGAATTCTACAATATGAGAATGTCCACATGTTGCACAGGAAAACATGAAACTATGACAGAGCATGCTGAATTTCTGATGCCACACAAACTCTACCTGTCCAAAATGGAAATCTTCATCCATTCTCTACAGACGATGTGTCTTCCTCTTCGTCTCCATTTCCCTTCACAGTGCCACTCTTGCCCCGACTATATTTGGTACCAGTTTTGGTTCACTGTTCCTTCCTGCCTTCATCTCCATTTCCAGCATATTCTAGCAACTCTCCTCCCTTTTCCATCCTCAATTACACATAATCATTATTTCCTGCCTAGATTCTTTACAAAATCTATGAATTCTTCTCTCAACCTCCAAATAGCCCTCTCACATTAATTTCAACACCATTCTCTTATTATACATCCTGAAGGTCACTGGCATTTCCATATCAAATAAATAATATAAGTCCAAGCCTCTTAGCATGAAATTCAAGTTTTTGCATGCACAATTCCAACCTATGTTACCTTCTTTGGTTCCTACCTATAGCCTTTATACTTCCTTTACTCCAGGCTATGGATATTCTCCGTATTCCTAGCAATCCCATGTTTTTTTTTCCTTTTCCATACATTTTCCTACACTTAGAATGTCCACGGTTCACCATCCCCTCCACATGTCTTAATTTTGCCATCCTAATGCCACCTCGACAAAGTGTTCCCAGATAGTCATAGCTGTAGTCCATCTTTTCTTCCTCAGAAGTCCCAAAGAATTCATGCTTTTCACCCACATACTATGTCTTCTTATTTATGATTTGTGTCTTTACTAGATTCTAACAACTGGAATCTTGATTAAGCAGCTTCCAAACACTTACTAAGGTTGCCCTGTTCATTTGGATGAGGTTCAATGATAATTCTTTATGTACTTCATTGTAACCATTTTTGAGGCTCCATATATGGAGTCAAGCTGAGAAGGCAAAAAAGAGGGGAGAATGACTCCCGGGGATGAGCCTCCCTGGCAACGAGAGATTACTAACAAGTGCCAACGGACAATATGACTGGAAAAAGAACTCAAATGAAAGGGGGAAAAGGTAAAGACAAATGAGGTCATGTGGCTAAGAGACTTCAAAGTGAGTCGGGAGGTCATCCCAGAGGTAACGCTTATGCACATCCCAATAGGACCTCATAGGCTTCCAATGTGGATATCACCCCAAACAGAGGGGCTCCTGAGGGCTCTGGAGACACCCAGGTCCTATATCAGGGCAGATAGCCCCAGAGTTTCATGCCTTATCAGTGGGCCCTACTTTGGAATCCTTGCTCCTGAGAGTGACAGAGTTGGACCCAAATATGTCTTCCCTGCACATGGTCCATCTGTCCCTTCTATTCAAGCCTATATGTGGTGCTGGAGTTTGTAGGTGTACTTCCAGAGACTGGAGTCTTTGGGCTGTCCATGTGCCAGCTGGGCCCAGAATCTTAGTGCAGCTGTAAATCCTACTCTAACTCAATGGACTCACCCTGGACACCTGGAGGGGAGATGATGATGGACAATGGCCATCCCAGGGAATGGAGAGAGTCTGCAGCTGCAGGCAGGATAATCCCATCCATCTTATCTGTGAGATATAAGCCCCCTCTCACTTGCAGGTGGAGTGGACATCACCATCTCAGACTCCTCAGGATTAGGGGAAGAGCTGTGGACTGGAGTGGACATGCTGGTATTCTGTTGTAGACATATTGTGATTCAAGCAATGGAAGAAATTATAACAGCGAGGTGGAGCCAGTGGCCACTGGACGCTTTTGGGGCAGGGAAGGGAAAAGCAGTTGTAATACAGGAGCTTTTTCAGTACTTGGGAATTATCCTGGGTGGCATTTCAATGACAGATATAGGCCATTTTACATCAGCATATACCATGCAGAACTGTGTGGGAGAGAGTGGGGTCTACAATGTGAACTATGGTCCATGCTTAGTGGCAAAGCCCCAGAATGTGTTTATCTATTGCAGGTGATGTGCCACTCTAGTGAAGGATGTTTATATGGGAGGTTATGGGAGGTGTGGGAGGTGGGGCATATGGGAACCCCTACAATTTTTGTATAACATTTGTGTAATCTAAGTATCTTTTTAAAAATAACAAAAAAATTATTTTTTAAAAAAGGACGGGAGAAGAGGAAAACAGGGAGTCCCCCTACTCTCCTATCGAGAAAGGCCACACCCCTTCCCTTGCCGTGTGGGCTGCTTTTACAAGACACGAATCCAAGCCCCAGTCGAATGACCCATATCTTCATTCAGTCATGCATGCAACAGACATTTCCTGAGAGCCAAAAATGAGCCAGATATTGAGCAATTATGAAAATCCAAATAATGACACATTGTTTAAGTGTAATGAAGGAAGAAGTAGAGTTCTGTGGTAGCCATAAATTGGGGGTGGTGGGGTAGAAGAGTTATGATACTTAGAAAGGGGTCAGATCAAGGAAGTCGCCATATGGCAGTGATAGGTAAACTGAGGCTTTAGAGAAAAAGAGGCAGCCGATCAAAGAATCAGTGGAAGATTATTTAAGCCAAGAGTGATAGTATATGTCTTCTCCCTGACACAGATACTGCTTAGGTAGTTTCTTGATGCAGTCTCTCTAAAGATTCAGAGTCAAAGTCTCAAAATTGAAATGAGACTCTCGGATGTGGACTAAGAAACTTCTAGACCACTGTTCCAGTAGCACATGAAATTTATAACCTGTTTGACCTCCACGACTAAGAATGAAAGAATTTTAAATGTGGAAGGAATATTAATCACCAAAATAGACACCTTTATTAAAACTTACATCTACAGTGTTCTTTATAGATTTTTTGAGTTCTGCTCTCTGTATTACATCATTTGATCCTCCCAACAAGAATGGAAG
Source organism: Cabassous unicinctus (assembly GCA_029593785.1). NCBI lineage: Eukaryota > Metazoa > Chordata > Mammalia > Cingulata > Chlamyphoridae > Cabassous > Cabassous unicinctus. The sequence continues at coordinate 40,271 of JAQZBX010002030.1, forward strand.
TGCTTGCTATAATATTCATTTAAGATATGATTTGCCAGAAGCTCAGAGATGTTAAGTAACTTGTCTAAACTACTCAGGTAATTAGTGCTGGAACCAGATTAAAAATTCTGGTCTTTCGCTCCCAGAGTCAGTGCTATTTTCAGCCAGGCCACTGAAGCATAAGTGTTTGCCTTGGGAGACTGGGAATTTCCTACCCATGGAGAGTTTTCCACCAAGGGGAATACACACTTCCAAGGAAAGCTCTGGGAAGAGTTGGCATCAGAGATTTGGATAGAATGTATGGCTTGCATGGTGACTTTTTCTTCCAAAACCTGAGACAATGATTCTTTCGATCCCTGGCTGTTTGTGGAAGGATAGAGGACCACAGTTATGTTGTCAGCTGTGCCACTTTTGCTTCACTCTACACATTTTTGTGCATCAGCCAAGAACCAGGTTCTCTTGGTTAAGACATGATGCCTGCCCTTGAGCATCTTATATATTAGTGGTGAAGATAAGTTGGTAAATGATTTATTGGACAAGCATATGATTTAGGAGTCTCAGTTTCTTTAAATATAGACTGGAGAAATGAGAGGGCTCGACAGAGTTGATGCATTTGCCCTCCCAGGAACAGGCACAGTTTATAAATGAACCTGCCTCCAGACCACACAAATCTGATTTCAAAATCTGGATTTGCTAACCAAACCACATGACCTTCGTAATTTAAGATCTTTTAGCCTAAATTGCTGATGGTCATTACCAGTATTAAATGGGAATATGAATACATATAAATTTCCTAGTACAGTGCCCATTACAGAGCAAATTTCCCCCAAATGTCATAGCTATTTCTTTTACCTCATTATCTACTCCTGGAAAATTTGAAATAACTTTCGGTGTTCTTTGAGCTCATGGAAAATGGTATTTCCCACTCTATGCTTTGAAGAACACTTCCAAAAGATTTTGGAAGATGTCCTACCCCCCAAAAAGTATCCAATAGTCAAATGACTGAGAAATTTTGGGGTGAACAAATTCCAGCAGGGTTCTATACATAGCATGCATTGTGCATCTCTAAGCAGGTGATTTAGGCATTGTTCCAGTGCAGGGTGCCAGAAACATCTTCCTCACCCTTCAGAGAACAGGAAACTCATAGTTCCACAGAAGGCAGTTTGGGAAAAGATGCATTTGAGATGGGAAGAGAGCATTTAAGAAAGCATCTTAGAAAGGAGATAGCAAGAGTGACATTTGTTTGAATTTGTTCCAAAATCTTGAGATGCAAGCAAATTGAGCTTCGGAAACACTTGAGAAATGAGGGCTAAGAAAAACCCTTGTCCCGGTGGACACAGCTTTTCACCCACAATGGCTGAAACTGCTGACTGTGTCATTCAGCACCACCTCTTGGTAAAGCTAAAAATGAGTTGAGAGAGAAAGAGGAAAGGAATGAATCGAAATGTGGAACAACGGGGGTTCCTAACTGAAAAGAAGGCTAGTTTCTATTTTGTTTCTCATTTCTTACTCTCCATCCCTAAGCAGCTTTGCTACCAAACTGAAGACAGGGTGGCTCAGGCTGATGGAGTCCAGCTCATTTTAGTCTCACTCAGTCTTCAAGGCTGGTGGCTGTTTTCCCATGAATGCTGCCTCTGCTGAAGGTTGATGAGCTTTGGCCAGCAGCCATTATTTAACAACCGAATCAGAAGTTGTTCCAGGGAACATCTCTCTCTCCATATTTGTCCCCAGCTGGTACCAGGGACTCTGGTGATGTCTTTTTGTACTCACAATGTGGAGTAGTGGAAACTCTGGACTGACCTTTTCAGCAGGTATCGTGGGCAAGCACTCTCCCCGCAAGGTGCAGCTGCTTCTTGTCTCGCATTGTTGAGGACGGTTGCCTGTCTCTTCCTGTTGTTAAACATCCTATGGTTAACTCACATTCCCATGCTCTTAGACATACTTAGTTACTCATGGACTTGTTTTCATTCTTAAGGTATGGAAGCACAAAAGGCTGAAATGAAGCCAAACGTTAAAGGTTACCATATAAATGACAAGCACACATAACATAGATTTGAGTTCAAATTCCACAAATGCTCTCAAATTAACACATTTACGGGAAACACAGAAATAAATTTCCTAGAAACTAAGCCAAAATGTCTATGCAAGGAATTAATATTATTTTATTTGTTAATATTAGTTAATCCTGTCATTTCTTTTTCTATTGAAAAGACTATATATGATTTGACAGTCTTCCTGTGAAATGGGCATTTGAGCCATAGCTGAAAAATCTTTATTTTTTTTCCAGTGGTCACTAATACATACACAGAGATTTTTTTCTTTGTCTGAGTTGTCACCACTGTCTCTATTCATTCCATTGTGTCTTGTTGCTGTTTGTTTTGTGCCGTGGAGTCTGACAGTCTGGGGAAGCCTAGGGATGTGTCTCAAAATAACGGTTTTAAGTACACAAACCAAAACACGTAGCTTTACAATGGAAATGAATTATATTGAAATAAAATCATTTAGAATTTTTGTATGAATTAAACATATGTGTGTACAAAATCACATGATCTGGCAACAGGTCTAATAATGGCAGCAATTTCAAAGTAGCAATTAGTGTAATTGCAATCTTTGCAACAAAACTCAATAGATTAAAAAATATTTATAATTTCAATTGTCAGAAAGTCACTGGCACTGCTGAGACTTTTCTATTTTTCTTTTGTCTATGTTTAAAGTGGAATGAATTGTTAAATATCAATAAGAAGTTAGTGAGATTAACAATGCAGTTTTTTCCCCATCCAAGTTTAGAGACATGGCACTCCGTCCCCCGTGGAAATTCTACCCACTGTCTCCAGTTAAGAAGCCTGATGTTAAAGACATTTGAAAGACATAATGCTTAAAATGGAAGAAAAAATCATAGAAAGATGTTCTTCAATTTGATCTTAAGCAAATTTACTGCCCCTTCCTAAAAATGGAACTAAGGATTTTGAAGGAAACAAAGTTGAGGAAAGGCTAGGATATTAAAATAACTTAGAAAAGCATTTGCCATATGTTCATTTCAAACCAGCTGCAAGAGGGAATACGGCCATTAGAAATCTAGTTCAAATATTTCGCTCAGAGATATTTATAGATAAAAGGAAAATGGTACAGAAAGGAATGTTTGCTGAACGGTTGAGAGTCAGAGGATATTCAAAGGAGGCATATCTTTTCTAGGCAATGAGATTCCTCAGAAGCCTGCCAGGAGGCTGGAGGGGGCAAATCTACTTCCCAGGAGGGGGGTTTATCTTACCAAATTCTATCAGTAAATCGCTCAAGCATTTTATCAGGATTTCTAGTTACTTCCTAGAAGGGAGTATAAATTACATCATGAGCAAAGGTTTGGGACGCTTTTATTCCTCAGGAAGGGAAAGAGAAGGGAATGGAGCATGAACTAGCCAGAGGAACGGAGGAACGAGGCATGGGAAACCGAGATGAGTGCTCGAATGCGTCTCTTCTAGCCCAACAATGCAGCAGGGACAGGTGAGCTGGGCTGCCACTTCTGTGCCCCTCAGGCAAGTTGTTTAACCTATGGGGCCATCAGTTTTATTATAGAGCTATTTTTAGGATTAAATGCTACATCTCATAGCAAATGATTCAATCAGTGCCTGGCACAAAGTAAAGGCTTGGAAATGATAAATCATATTTTCTACTTCATTGTCAAAATTCCGAAAGACTTACCCACAGCTTCATCCACAGCATGTAGCACATTATCTGGCACATAATTGCCAAGGAATAAATGTTTGCTAAATAAATGAAGGCCAAAGAGGCATCTGAAGCTCCGTTTCTCATACCCCAACCCATGTCAAACACATGTAACATTACTTAATGTCACTTCTTCACAGTCATCCCTAAGTTTGTTTTCCAAGAAGCAGACAATATATGTGTTATTGAACTGAACTTTCTTCTTATCCATTCATATCCCCACACAAACTTATCCTGACTTTTTGTACCAATAGCCTACTGCTTAATACTCAAGCAGCCATTCTAATATTCAAACCCAAATAAAACGAAATTATTTGTAATAATTTTACAAACGTCTGTATATAGAAACACATTATATCAACATGCTTGAAATTCCTGCCTTGAGTCAGTATTAAAATTTGGAATTCTTGTTATTTCAGGATTTGGGTTCCCAGACGAATGGACAGGCTCGTGTCTCCATGGTGACCCGGCTTCCAGGTAGCCCTGTTGGCTCCAGTCCTCAAGGCACCATTGTCGGTTGCTCTTCCTCCTAAGTGCTCTGAGTTTCATGGCTACCCTGCTGTTTGTGGTTCCTCCGTTTCCAGAATGCCACTTTCCCCCTGCACCCCTATTTTTACTGTCCCTAAATATTTGCTGTTCAAGATTCTTTCTGGAACAAGTTTCTGTAACTGTCATAGTTACTGGTCTGTAGGCAAACTAGAGTCCATAGTATAGACAAGAGGAAAGAAGAAGGGAAGCTGGGCACTTGGCAGACGGGCTGGATCTCGCCGAGAACTCGGGCAATGAGTTCCTGTGTGTGGCTGGCTGCCTCTCTTAGGTGGTGCCTGAAAGTCCCTCTCACCCTTTCTTTCTGCCAGAATTCCTGAGGCAGAGCTGAAAGCATCTTCCTCCCTACGCACCCTAACCACCTTCTTCCGGGGAAGAGCCTTTCTCCACATTAAGGTGAGAGGCGCAGCTGATAGAGACCAGGAGCTGTGAATAACTGGAAAGTTTCCATGTTCATCCCCCCTCTTTAATGGCTTAGTTACATATTCTGATGCTCTAGACAGTGCACTTATTAGGGTCTTTTTTGGGAGGTGGAGTGAGGAGGTATTTATTTATTTATACTTTATTTTTAAAGGAGTTTTAGATTACAGAAAAATTACATCAAAAGTAAAAAGTATAGGGGATTCCCATATAACCCCCTCCCCCCGCCCACACACACACATGCACATTTCCCCCTATTATCACCATCTTACTTTAGTGAGGTACATTTGTTGCAATTGATGAACCAGTATTGAAGCAGTGCTACTGACCAAAGTCTATAGTTTACATTATGGTTTACATTTTGCCCTGCACAGTTTTATAGGCTTTGATGAACGTGTAGTGTCCTGTATCCATCATCACAGTATCATAGAAACAATTCCAATATCTTCATAATGCCCTGTGTGCCACCTCTCCCCTCCTCTGAACCCCTGGAGTGCACTTATAAGGTTCTTCAGGTGACCCTCTGTCTCCTCTAGCGCAAATGTATGGCTGGAGACACAGGGGATCCCCAGGGCTTCCCAGGCGCCCAGACCAGGGTGTATTCCCTGATGCAACTTGACTTACGCCTGGGGAGGGGGTTTTCCCTCCCACAGGCCTTAATTTCTAGTTGCACTACATCAGTGGTTTCAGAATAAGTTGCTCTGAAAGAATTCTTCAGATTCGTGTTATCCCGAGGTTTTGTGGGAGTGAACCCAGAGGAACAGAAGAAGGGAAGGGAAGGGAGGATTCTTGGCCCCACCACCAACCTTCAGCCATAGTCCTGGTATTTGGGCGCTTCTCATTAGATTTTTTTTTTTTTTTCAGGAGGTACCAGGGATTGAACCCAGAACCTAGTACTTGGGAAGCAGGTGCTTAACCTCTTGAGCTACATCCTCTTCCCAATGAGAGTTGTTTTAGTTTGTTTGTTTTGCCTTTGGTTTTCTTAGGAGGTACCACCAGGGATCAAACCCGGGACCTCTTACATGGGAAGCAGGCGATCAACCACTGAGCTACACCCACTCCCTTTCTTATTAGATTTTAATGAAGGAAAGAGCTTCCATAATTTAAATCATAATCAATGAATGAAAAACTTGGAAGCTATTGGATTATACAATTCGTAAGGGCCCTTTTAGCTCTCTTATCTAATTTTTTTAAACAGTTCTCCTATGTTTATTCAACTTTTCTTGGAAAATATTATGGTTATCTAATCAGGTCACTGAGCTTTTTTTTTCCCTTCCCTCCTTCCTTCTTTCTTTCCTTCCAACTTTTCTTCCCTTCTAATTTCTTCCTTTTTTTGGATTTGAGAGGGTTTGAAGTATTTTTCTTATAAATTAATGTTTTTATTTCTATAAATTATTGATTATATGTTTTCAGAAATGTTTTACCCATTCTCTCGACCTGAGGATAATGCAAATATATAGATATACCTAAAGATAGAATCTGTATCTCCATTAAAGCAATAATTTGAAACAGGTTGTTTCTCCTCTGATTATTCAAGCACTACCAAGTGTAAATAGTCCTGGAAATATGTGTCATGCACCTGTACTCATTTGCTAAAAGAGATAATGTGCTGTAGAAGAGCCACCTGTCTGGCATCTTCCAACCAACATGGAGGTTCTGACACAGAGGGGAAGCTCTAGAGCTAGCTTCTCTGTATGTCAATCTGCCTCTATTAGTAATTCTTTGGGTTTTGGCCTTGTCATCAATAAAATGGTAATATTAAAGATATCTATAAAGGTGTTGTTAGGACTTTGGTTTTCTCATCTCTGAAATGATCTTGTTAGGGAGATGCATGCAGTGACCTTAGAACAGTGTCTGGGCACTTATTAACGTCAGCTATTAGTGTTATTTCTGTCACAAGATGGGTTACTTTGGAGCAAATCACATCATGGCTCTGAGGTTGAGTCTCATATTTTATTAAATGTGATACTAATACATCTCCTGCATGTCAGATAATGACCTGAGTCCAGGGAAACTTCACTAAGTATGATAGACAATGAATTGTTCTGGATATTAGCATCTAAACTAATTTATTCAGAATCGGGGTCATGTAATTCAACTTTCTATTCATTGCGGAATCTTCTCTAGCAAGCTTCTTATAGATTGTCTTGCAATGGTCAACTTGAGGTCTTACATGGTAATTTGACAATCACACTAAAGCTTTGAGTAGTTTTAACAATTATGAAGGTTAATTTTTATTAAGTTATAATCTAATTGTCCATCCGTTCAGCTGTGGAGTTATGCCAAGAAAGTAAATGTCCTAGTTTGGTTGTTAGAGCTTCTACTATGAGAAGACACAGACGTTTGAGCACCCTGTCTGAAGCCCTTCTCCTCTCCATCCAGGTGCAAAACACCTCCATTCCTTCTTGTTCCTTCCCGTGGCAGGCTGACACCTGACACACGCCTCTCTCCCCTCTTACTCTGTTTGTGTTTGTGCATGTACGCGTAAAGAAAGATGAGCGCCTCTCTGAAATTTTGCCATGAGCCAAGTTTTTTTTTTTTTTTTTAATCAGTGTAACTGAAGGAACATATTTGCAATGAAAAATATATATCAGGGTCTGTGTCAAATGACGAATAAATAAAGCCTCTGGAAAGAAATAACTTACATGATCCTTAACCTGTACATTTTTGTACTCTTCTGAAAATGTTTGCATAACTGTTCTTTAGCATTTTTAATACTCGGGCTCCCTGTTTTTCCTGGTTCTGGCCAAAATGTGAAGCAGACATGCCAAAATAACAAAAGTGTGATTCTGGTGTTGTCTCTTGTTTAAATAAAAAGAAGACACTGTATAATAAAATTAAACTCCTGTTTCCAGCCTGCAATCCTGAATTCCAGAAACGGGAGATTTAATTAACCGTCTTCAGGTTTCATGATCTCCTCCTAACGCTAGGAAAGTAGGCTGGGAACCGGATGTGAATAGCTTTGCCCATAAGCTGGGATCTACATGTGTCCCGGTGCCTGTGGAAGGGAAGAGATATGGAGAAAATAAGCAGGAGGAGCTGGCACGAGAGCTCCGGCTGCCAGGGTTAGGGCTGGCTGGGGCAGGGCCCAGACGTTGCACAGGTAAGTGGTAGGGAGCTATGGACAGCTCCATCAAGAGGCTCAGGAGCCGGGATTGGTGGGGACTTGAGGGGTGGGTTGGAGGGAAAGAGGGTGAAGAAGACGCCAGGTTAGGTGTGACTGCTGAGTTAGAGTAATGCTAGGTGGGTAGTAAGGGCACTAAAAGGGCTAGTTCCTCTTCTGCATTGAAAGCCTGACCACACGTCATTGCCTGAAACACCGTCCCTGCCTTTTCCTGGCACCTCTCCGTGGTCCTCTCTGCAGTAATTGTAGCTGGGTCTTAAATTATTTCAGTATGTACCCCATCCAGCTGCAACTATTTCAGTTGCATTCACTACACAACAAACTCCTTAGGGAGAAGGGAGAGGAGGCACCATTTGTCTGTGTAGATTCGAATCTCTGGCCCGGGGCCCATTGCACACCAGAGACTCCGTAAACATTTATTGAATGACTTGGTAATTAATGTGGGAAACTATGCATATCCAGGAAATTTGAGAGACTCTGTAAAAGGTGATCAAATCATCCAAATCCTCTTGGTAAGTCCTGATACAGAGCACAAGGATCGGTGTGCCTGCGTTCCGCGTGCATTTCTGTGTGGAAGATTCTGGACTTTGTCACTCTAAGCTCAATGCTTCAATAATTGGAAACTAATAACATTGAGCTTAAACCAGCTGTGGGGTCCACTGTTTTCTGAAAGCTTGGATAGAAGCATCCCTCTCGCCGTCTCTCACTACCCACTTTTATATTTTACCTAGACTCTTTATTTACAGCCCCTCCCCCTTCTCACTGGTGGCCACCCCTGGGTTTACGCAACTGTGGAAGCAGTGGAGTGAAGTAGTTTCCAAAATAACGAACCCCAATTCTGCCACTACCAGGCTGTATGAGCCAAAGTGAGCTCTTAAACACTATGAATCCAAGTGAAAAAAAAATGAGACTCATAACAGTAACTAATCATGGTCATTGCTAGGATTCAAGAAGAGAGTACGTCTTAGTGAACGCTATTTCTTACTTAGACGAATAAAGCCAATTTATTGGGTAAAATGTTGAAAGCAAAGACAAAGCAAATGAAGAAAACAAACCACCCACAGAGGTATCTACCATCAGTGTTTTGTAAATAACCTGCCAAACTTAGAGGCTTTCTCTTTACTAAAATGATGGACTTACTTAAAACCAGAGCACAAACAACTCTGTATCTGAAAACATAATTCAGCAACGGCATTTTACGATTCAACTGCTGCATAGGATTCCATTAAGTGGTTTTCTAATTCTAATTACATTGCAATCACTCACCTTTATAAAGAGGCACTGCAGTGACTAGAGTAATAGCTAATACATATTCAGTTTACTCTATGCCAGGCTGCAGACTACTTGTTTTCTATGAATTAATTTACTTGCTTTTCACAGCAATCTAATGAGTTAGGGTGGAAGAAACTGAAGCACAGAATTCTCACAAAAAGTAAGAGGCAGATCCAAGATTTGTACCATGAAGCTCTGCCTCCAGAGTAGGTTTTCTTAGTTAATTTATTTACTGTCAATTAGTAGTAATTAATTAATTTTCTATTAATTCTAAAACTTGAGTGTCTCAAAGTAAATGCATATTCCTAAAGTATTCGTAACGTGCTCCCAAATTGTTCTCTAGAAAATCTTGCATGTTTCTCATTCCTACCAGTAGTATAGAAAAAGGCCCACCTGTGCATCTATGAAAGTAATCAGGATCAATTAGGTGCAGTATGCACACACTCACACATACAAACACAGTTTATTAATTAGGATGCGGAAAAAGTCCTCTTAATTCGCTAAAGTCTGTATTTTTTGATTCCTGGGGAGGTTGAATATTCCCCTTCTATCTTTTCTTTGCTGTTGGTGGTAATTTCTTTCTCCTTGGATGATTTGCAAAGTAATAAGATTTGTTCCAGTTCCTCTGAGGACATTTAAAATCAGTGCAGAAGAGCTCTTCATTTAAACATATTAAGAATTTTAGAAAAATAGTGTTCAATCATTCTTCAAAATTAGTATATCCTCTCCTACTTATTTATGCTATTTGTCGTCATTCTTGGTTAAGTCTTTTTTGCCTTAAATAGCTGTACATCCAGAGATATGTCTATATTTTCTTTCAACATTTTCTATGATTGAATGTTTCCCAATTAAATTTTAATTATGTGATACTGAATTTATTTTCACAAATGATAAGGCTCTTAGTTCTCTAGACCATCGTTTCCTCCTGTTTTTGGAATGCTGCCCTAATCTTACATTAACATTTTAAAACAAGTGGTAATCTATTTCCTGAAAATCACTTCTTTTTCATTCTGTTCTGTCCCATGTCTGTACCAGTATCAAAATGCAAGTTGCCTGTGATGACTTTCTTTTCATTGTTAATTTAAATTTTGTGTTTAAATCATAAACTGTGTTACTCTTGACTACAGCTGTAGTTCATTTATTTTCACTGCTATATAATATTCTGCTGTGTGAATATACCACAGTTCAATTTTCTAGTTTCCCATTGATGGCTGTCTGAGTTGTTTCATTTACTTCAGTCATGAAAAATGACGCTCTTACTCAAAGGATACCTGAGAGTTACTTAAAAAGACTTCAGCAGAAAAATAAAAATAAAAAATAAAAGGGGGAGAGAAAATCAGGAAAAGGAAGTTAGATGAAATACGTGGGAAAATGTTGATAAAAGTTGAATTTGGTCTAACCGCATATTAAGATTCATTACACTATTTTTCTATTCTTTTGTTTATCTAAAAATTTCAAAGTTTTCAAATTAAAAGAATATTTTTAAAAACGCAAATATGAAATCCTTTAGCAATTTACTGGTAGACACATGCAATATTTTTCTGCCATATGTATTCCAGCAATTCTATTGAATTGCTGAGTGATAAGGAATGTGAATGTGCTCTCATACTCTACTCGATAGTGCCAAATTGTTTTCCCAAGTGGCTTTACCAGTGTAATCCTGACCACCCATCCATGCGCAAGGGTCTTCAGAGCAGCAAACAGGAACACTTAGTATTATCTGACTTCCTAATTCTGTTGTGGAATTTGAGTTTCTTTTCATATTTTTCTGCATCACTTGAGTTCCTTGTGAGAAATCCCTTTTCATTTATTTACAAAGTTTAATAAAATTGTTGTCCTTTTCTTTTATTGTTAATTAGAAAGGACTAGGCATGCATTCCGGATACCAAATTTCTGTAGCCTTCTTCTCCCCTCCCCTCCTCTCCCCTCCCTTCCCATTCTTTCCTCTTTTCAGAATCTTTTGAGGAATAATCATTCTTAATTGTAACACAGTTGAATCAACTAATCTTTTCTTTTGTCCTTAGCAATTCTTGCATATTGTTTAACAAATTCTTTCTGTCTTGTGGTCAGAAAGTTACCTCCCCATATTTTCTTCAAAAGGTTTTTGTTTTGCATTTTACTTTTAAATCATTAGCCCAACTGAGTTTGAATATTTTATTTCATTTGGCAAGAATTTACCTCTATTTTGTTCCATGTAGAAATATAATGTTTCACAAAACTCGGTAGGGAAAATGGGAAAGGGATGTAAAATGGTTTCTTCTTATTTTACAACAAAGAGTCTAAATATGCCATCAGAAACAAATGACAGTGGTATACATATACTTTAAGGTATAAATTTAAATTTAAATTTGGATGGTATAGGGAAGAAGGGAAAGAATGCAGAAGAAATATTTTTTATTCTGTCATTGCTAATACCTAATGAGTCAGTACATAGTGTACCAGGAATTAGATGATTAAATGTATCAGAAATGAGCCACTAGCAAGCAATGCAAGCCTTCTAAAATATGATTGAAGCACATAAAATTAAAATATGAATAATGACAGTAATGATAAACCAAGAGCCATAGAGTAAAAGATGATGGAGAAGAAGAGAGAAGAGAAGGGAAAATATGATGTGAGCAGTAAGAACAAGCATATCGATCATATCCAAAAAGGGAACACGCAAACATGGTTCAAGTTCAACTATTAAATTTAGGATCCCAGAGCAAAACCAACATTCTATCGTAGACATGAAACACATGATAAAGCAAGCAACTCAAAACCACTAAATAGAAAATGAACTGCAAAGGCTTACCAGGAATCGAAGGCAGGAGAAGGCCAGGGCACAGGCCTAAATAAAAGGCAAAGTTGAATTTGGCACACAAGTCACAAAATAAAATAAAAGCATCGAGTCGATAAGATTGTTTTTCTTAAGTTTCAGGGAGAATAGGGGCTGGTCAACCTGATGATTTCTAGCTTCCTTCCACATCTGTGATTCTAAGTCCATCCAAACCAGTGGATGACCATCAATATGACTTAGGGGCCGGTCTGAATCCCAGGCCCCCAGCCAGGTATTCAGTGCAGCCTCAGATGTAGGCTGCCACCCCTTCAAGGAAAAACCTCCTCAAATAAATCGCAGGGGACTGTCCAGCCAGTGGCAGGCAGACCAGTACTGGGAAAGCACGTTGCTCCTCAAGAGAAACTCCCTTTTCAACGGAGCAAACCTTCTATTCTATTTGCCCTATAACTTCAAAAACGTGTGATCTTAAAGTAGAGCTATAAGAAACTTTACATGCCATTATCATCTTAAAGAAACGGATCGATCAAGATCATTTGACAAGCTCTAGATACTATATTTTAAACAAGAATATTGCTCTTTTTCTGGTTTAATTATTAGAACTACAGGAGAGAAAAGTTTATTTTCCTGTTTCAGAAGAGAAAGAAGGCTTTGTAATTGCTTATACACTCAGGGAGATATAATTTGAGTTGAGTTTTTAAAGTTCAGGAGACCATGATCGTAAGTTTCAGAAAAAAAAATACAGTATAAAATTAATAGGTTTTTGATATTCTTTTTATATATATTTATTTTATTTTTTTAAAGATACTTAGATTATATAAATGTTACATAAAAAATACAGGGGATTCCCATATGCCCCGCTCCCCACACCTCCCACATTTTCCACATTAACAACATCCTTCATTAGTGTGGTACATTCATTGCAATTGATGAACACATTTTGGAGCATCGCCACTCAGCATGGATTATAGTTTACATTGTAGTTTACACTCTTTACCACACAATTCTGTAAGCTATGGCAAGATATATAATGACCTGTATCTGCCATTGCAATGTCATTCAGGACGATTCCCAAGTCCTGAAAATGCCCCCATATTACGCCTGTTCTTCCCTCTCCCTGCCTTCAGAACCTCCAGTGGCCACTGCCTCCACATCAATGATAGAATTTCTTCCATTGGTAGAATCACAATAAGTCTATAGTAGATGACCAGTAAGTCCACTCTAGTCTATAGTTCATTCCCCAGTCCTGAGGATTCTGGAATGGTGATGCCCACTCCACCCCTAAGTGAGAGGGGGCTGTGATCCCATAGGGCTGATGGATGGGGCTCTCTTGCTTGAGGTTGTAGACACTCTCAGTTCCTTGGTACGGTGGTGTTCATGTTGTTGATATTCTATTAATAATCTTGAGAAATGTCCATTCTAGGACTATAAATTACTATTTGCAAAATACATAGTTTTTGCTCATTTTTCTGTTTAATAAAACATCCACCACTAGTGAACTTCTGCATAAAAACTTGGCTTTGAGGCTTTAGGAAACCAAGTTCCCAAGTCTGTGTCTTCAGCCTCTCTGATTCTCACTTTAACCATCTTTTAAAAATGCACATCACTGGGATTCTTGGATTAGAGTTGATGTATATAAAAAGTCTAGAGAACTGTCTATTACATGGGTAGGGTTGGGTAAGCTATCAAAAGAAGACATTTTTCTCAGATTTTTTGGGTGTGTCTTGAGCCAAGCAAAATGTTAACCCTATACATTTCAAGTCAGAGTTCACATGTCAGCATCTCCTCTGCTTTCATCTCAAAGCTAAGCCCTTGGTTCCACTGTTCTAAATAAAACATCCTTCCTGAAAGAACGTGCAGTGGATAATTCTCTCACAAACACTATGCCTCTGAATTAAAAGCTGTTTATCTTTTACAAAGTTGTTTGCCTCTTAGGAGGCCAAGTCCCTGAACTGTGAGAGGCAGTTCCCTACTCTCTTACATGGAAGGAATTTTGGTTACGGAAAAGGAAGGAGACAGGAAGTCAGCATAGTTTTTACAGAGTGAACTCAAATAAAGGCTTTATTTAACATGTGACCCACATGGTAATATTTAACTTTATAACCACACTACGTTTTGGTAAAATGAATACCAGAAAGTCAACACCAAAATATTGGTGACACATCAGGCTGTCAAGCCACAGAAAGTATTGACAACTTGGTTGACGGAATGGAAAATTGGGGCATAGATTCTCAGAAAATTAGTGGGTACTTTTAAAAAATTATTTTCTAGATCTACTGTTTTGATAGTTGGATGGGACTCTAGGGAATGTTTAGCTCAATTTTTACATTTTATTAATGCACTATTAAAAAAGTAGTAAGTTATTCACATTTGCTCAGGATCATACCTTTAGGATAAGAACCAGAGCTAGATGCTTGGTCATCACTCGTGGTCCAGGACAATCTCCACCTGCCACAGGGACTATTTCTCCTGTTTGTACCACTCTGTTTCCATTTGTCAAACTTAAATTTTAAAGGATTCATTAGGTGCAGAAACAACCCAATGGACACTTTCCTTTTAAGCATGCTAGAGTTGTCCTATCATCCAGGGCTGCTACAATTAGTCTTTTTTTTTTTTCAAATCAAGGAAAAGATGATGACATTTCCAGCAAATAGTTGTGAGCATTTAAGATGAGTGCTAGCCACGAAGCCTCTGTTTTAGCAGCTATGTTCTATATTGCAAGAATGCCAAAATTTGCAGTCCTATTTTTGTAACTCCTTATTGAGATATCATGTACATACCATACCATTGACCCATTTAAAGAATACAATTCAATGGTTTATACCATGAAACAAGGAAAATACATTCACAGAGTTGGGCAATCATTACCACAACAAATTTTAGAAAATTCTCATCACTTAAAAAAGAAACCTTGTAACTCTTAGTGTCACTCCCCATTCTTCCTTACCACCTCACCCCATTCCCAGCTCTATGCAATCAACAATCTATTTTTCTTCTCTATAGATTTGCCTATTCTGGACATTTTATATAACTGGAATCAAGTATGGAATTTTGTTCCTGACATTTTTCACTCTTCTTAATATTTTCAAGATTCATCCATGCTGTAGCATGTGTCAATACTTCATTCCTTTTTACTGTGGAATAATATTCGATTGTGTAGATACATGTCATTTTATTTTTCCATCTGTCAATTGATGGACATCAAAGTTGTTTCCTCTTTTTGTATATTATGAATAAGGCTGCTACGGACCTCCATGTACAAGTTTTTGCATGGACTTAAGTGTCATTTCTCTTGGGTATATATCTAAGAGCAAAGTGGCTGGCTCAAGTTGTAACTCTAGTTTTCAAATTTTGAGGAACTACCAGATTGTTTTCCAAAATGGCTGCACTTTGTCATTGGATGCTAAGGTGGTTTGGACCTGCATGTACCCCAGAAAATCATTTTCTTAAGGTTAATCCATTCCTCTGGGTGTGACACCATTGTAAGTAGGATCTTTTGGTAGCGCTACTTCGGTTAAGGTGTGACTCACCTCATTCGTGACGTCCTCTTATTGGAGTCCTTTATAAATGGAATGAATACAGAGAGAGAGAGAAATCCACAAAAGCAAGAAGCTGAAATCAAAACCAGGGAGTGAAGGGAGAGACCAACAGATACTGCCATTTGCCTTGCCATGTGGCAGAGGAACCAAGGATCACCAGCAGTAGGTCGTGGGGAAAAAAGCATCGCCTTGATGATGCCTTGATTTAGACATTTTCACAGCCTCAAACTGCAAGCTAATAAATTCCCATTGTTAAAAGCCAACCCATTTCATGGTATCTGCTTTCAGCAGCCTAGCAAAGTAAAACAGATGCCACGTGAAATAGAATTGTTTTCCTTAATTTCATTTTCAGATTGTTCATTGCAAGTGTGCAGGAACACAATTTATTTTTGTATTCTACAATATTGCGGAACATATTTATTAGTTGTAATACATTTTAATTGTATTCTTTAGAATTATTTATATACAAGAAAATGTCATCTGCAAATAGAGATAGTTTTACTTCTTCCTTTCCAATATGGATTCCTTTTATTTCTTGCCTAATTTTCTTGGCTAGAACCTCCAATGAAATGTTGACTAGAAATGGTAAGCATGAACATCATTGTCTTCCTCCTGGTATTAAAATAAAAGCATCCAGTCTTTTCACCAAGGTATGATATTATCTGTGAGTTGTTTTTATAATCCCCTTTACCAGATTGAGGAGGTTTCTTTCTACTCATAGTTGGCTGTGTATGTTTTATTATGAAGTTGTGTTGGATTTTGTCAAATCCTTTTTGTACCTATTGAGATGATTATGTGTTGTTTTTTTCTTTTATCTATTGATATGATGCTTTAATTTTTCATATTTGCATTCCTGGGATAAATCCTATTTTGTCAAGGTATACGATCCTTTTTATATTTTGTTCAATTAAAGAATTTGTCCATTTCATCCCAACTATCTAATTTGTTGGAATACAATTGTTCATAGTATTCTCTCATAATTCTTTTTATTTCTGCAGATTCGGTAGTAATGTCCCCATTCATTACTTATTTTAATAGAGCCCTTTCTTTTTTATCTTTAATTTGTCACTCTAGACAAAAGTTGGCTGATTTTCCAAGAACAATATTTTTATTGATTCTCTCTGTTTTTTTTTAATTCCTATTTCATTTATCTCTGCTCTAATATTTTGTCATTTCTTTCCTTTTGTTCACATTGGGTTTAGTTTGCTCTTCTTTTTCTACATCCCCCAGTCCTGAGGTTAGTTCTCTGATTCAAAATCTTCTTTTTTAATGTATGCATTTAGAGATATAAACTTCCCTCTCATCACTGCCTTTGCTGCAACCCCTAAGTTTTAGTATGTTGTGTTTTCATTTTCATTGGCCTCAATGAACTTCCTTTTCTATTTCTTCTTTGACCTGTTGGTTGTTTCCAAGTACATTAATTCCTACATATTTGTGAATTTTCTAGTTCTCTCTGTTATTGATTTGTAGCTTCATGCCACTGAAGTCATAGAAGATAAATTGTATGATTTCAATATTTTGCTTTGTGACCTAACATGTAATCCCTCCTGGAGAATAATCCACATGGACTAGAGATGAATGTGTATTCTGCTGCTGTTGGGTGACGTGTCCTACATATGCTTGTTAGGTCTAGTTGGTTTAGAGCGTCATTCAATTCTCCCATTTCCTTATTGATCGCCTGTCTACATGTTCTTCTATCCATTATTGAAAGTGGTGTATTGAAGTCTTTTACTATTAATGTAAACCGTCTATTTCTCCCTTTAGATCTGTTAGTATTTGCTTCATGGACTTTGAGGCTCTGCCATTAGGTGTGTATATATTTATAATTGTTTTGCTTCCTGTTTAATTGATCTCTTTATCAGTATATAGTGACCTCTTTTGTCCCCTGTAACAGTTTTTGACTTAAAGTCTATTTTATCTGATATTAGTATAGCTACCCTAGCTCTCTTTTGGTTGCTATTTGCATGGTATATATTTTTCCTGTCCTTTCATTTCCATCTTATGTTTGATTTTAATTTTAATGGGAATTGCTTATAAAAAGCATATAGTTGGATCTTGCTATTTTATCCATTCTGCCAATCTGTGTCTTTTGAATGGAGATTCTTGTGATTCTTTTACTGCCAGCTCCAATCACCTATTGAAAAACCTCTAGGGAAATTTTTGTTAACAAATCAAGTTTATTGATACATATTAATAAAGCATACAATTCATCTAAAGTGTACAATCAATAGTATTTGGTATAATCACATAGCTGTGCATTCATTGCCTCAATCGTCATTAGAGCATTTTCATTATTTCAATGCTACAACTAATAATAAACAAAAAGCTAACAAGAAAATTCTTCACCCCTCGATCTCTCTGTGCTTCCCCTACTATACATAACTACTATTTCTGGCTATTCTTGCACAATTACTTATTTATTTATTAAGCACTTTTGCTGAGATATATTCATATACTATACAATCTATACAAAGCTGATAATCAATGGTCTAGGGAAATTTTGATTTCAATTATTGTGGTCTTCACCTGCAGAAATTCTGTTTAGTTTCTTTGGAAAATATTTCTTTATTGAAATTATTATATTGTTCATTCATTGTTTTCCTCACGTCCTTTTATTTCTTTCTCCAGGTTTTCCTTTATCTCTTTGAGCATATTGAATATGTTTTTTTTTTTTTTTTAAGTCTTAGTCCAGTATGTCCTAAGTCTGGTCCTCATCATTGATGGTTTCTGAGTTTTTCTCTCATTCCTTTGGGTGGACCATCATATCCTGTTTCTTGGCACACTGAAAAATTTAAAATTTTAATGGTTAAGTCTGGGAATTAGTCCTTGAGCTCTATGTTCCCCTAGATTATATACTGCTAGTGATATGACAGAGATTTCCTTGAGTGCCAAAAGGAAACAAAAATTAAAAAAATCAAAGCAAAAAGCACCTTTCACAGTCTTTGCAAAGTAGCTCTGCTTTGGCTGGTAATTTCTACCAGAGTTTAGTCTTTCTATCAACATCAGCCCAAGGTGAATGTGAAGTACAGGGTCCTCTCGGCATTAATCTGAGCCTGCATGGAGCCATGGAGCTTGTTTCATTTTATAGACTTGTGTTTGTTCCTGACCTTAAGAGTTTGCCTGTTTCTACTTTACAGGAGTTTGAATGCTTTCTCTAATCCCTTTGAAATAGACTTTCACCCCATCCTTGGTTCTCTACCATATGACTTAATACATATAGTTGTTTGTTCCAGGCTGCTTTGATTTAAATGTTTCTTACACTGCTTTAGCTGTCTGAAAGCTGCCTTCAGGATAAATTTTGGGAGGGTGAGCCTGAGACAAGCTCCTGGTTCAGTCTTTAGGTTTCCACCAGATAGATTTTCAATGGCATGTTTAAACCCCAGCACGTGCCTAGGGGTTACTCCATTCCCGCCAGAACAGGGCCAGAGACCCAAAATGGTAGGACAGACTGGCTCCACTCTGCACCACGGAGGGGATGAGAGAAGGGCTAGTAAGGGCATCATGAGCTTTGCCAACCACTTTTTGGGCTGCTTTTCCTTGACTTGGCACTTGCCCAGTTACTGCAACCTTTAACTGTTTTCTGGAGTTTTGAGTAAGATGCCTCTGCCAGTTTTTGCTAGTTGTTCAAAGATTTTGTGGAGGACAGTAACCTGGGACAGTTTTCATCCCCCTCTTGGTCAACAAGAAGTTTAGATATAGTTTGCTAGTCTTTTCTTGAGGATTTTTGTATCTAAACTCATAAGAGATATTGACCAGTTTTCACTGGTTGGATATCAGAATTTTGATTTATAGGATGAGTTGAAAAGTATTTCTCATCTTCAATTTTTAGAAGTGTTTGTGAAGAATAGGTATTAATTATTTTTTAAATGTTTGGTAGAATTTACCAGTGAAGTGATGTGGACCATTTTCCTTTTGTATGTATGTAGTTTTGTTTTTTTAACTAATTTAATACCTTTACTGGTTATATTAAGATTTTATACTCCTTTTTGACTCACTTTGGTAGCTTGTGTCTTTCCATGTATATGTGCATTTCCTTAGATTATCTAATTTATTGGCATAAAGCTGTTCATAGTATTTGTATCAGTTTGAATTTCTTTTATGAATCCCAAAATGAGCCAATCTATTCCTGTGGGTGTGATACCATTTGATTGCACTAAATTCAGTTGAGGGCCCTTTGATTAGATTACTTGATAAGATCGATTTAGGGCTTTATGATTAGACTACCTCAGTGAAGCATGACTCAGGTTGAGTGTCTGCCCTCTTGCTTAGTCTGATATAAATGGATACACAGAGACAGACAGAGGAAAAGGCAGCAGGCATATTTGATTCTGCAATGTGAGAGAGAGGATTGCAGGAAAACAGAAGTCCCTGAGAAGCTGAAAGAGGCTGGGCCCACAGAGCAGCTCAAGAGGAGCCAGGAGTGGAAGGCTGAGACCTTGGAAGAGATTAGTGGCCACCTTACTATGGCACCTGCCTGAACAACAGAATCAAGAGTAGCTGAATTTGATGTTAAAGCACCTCTTATGGTGCCCTGATTTGGACTTTTCATGGCCTTGGAACTGTACGCTTTTACCCCAAATTAATCCCTTTTATAAAAGTCAACAGATTTCTAGTACTTAGCATCAGCAGCCCTTTGGCAAACTAAAACAACATTCTTTTATTATCTTTTTTTATTTCTGTAAGGTAAGTAATAATATGCCTTCTTCCATTCCTAATTTTAGTATAGCTATTGATTTGTCAATTTTGTTGGCATTTTCAAAGAATGACCTTTAAATTTGTTAATCTAATGAGAATATATTTTTCTATTCTGTTATTGTTCAGTGTAATCTTTATTATCTTCTTCTTTCAGTTTGTTTTAGTTTTAGTTTGCTGTACTTTTCCCAGGGTCTTAAGGTGGATGATGATGTTATTGATTTGAGATCATTCATCTTTCTTAATGTAGATGTTTACAGTTTTACATTTCCCTCTAGGAGTTGCTTTAGTTCATCTTATAATACACATTTTGTGTATTCATTTTCATTCCTCTCAAAGTATTCTAGGTTCCCTTGTGATTTCTTCATTGACACATTTAGAAGTGTCAATGAAGAAATCACATTTTTTGACTCTTCCAAAATTCATATTGTTTGATTTCTAATTTCATTCCTTTGTGGTTGGAGAGCATACTTTGTATGATTTTAATTCTTTAAAATTTATTGAGGTTTGTTTTATTACCTAACATATGTTCTACCTTGGACAATGCTCTATGTCAACTTGAAAAAATTGTATATTCTGCTGTTGTTGGTTACGTGTTTTATAAATGTCTGTTAACAGCTCTGATTTTAAAGCCAAAGAAAAAAGTATGAAAATGAACTAGTGGATAGAAAATAAGAGAATGGAGAAGTACACATTTGAGAAAGGATAAGACAGAAAGTTTATATCACCTAATTCCTACAAACATTGCTGGATATACCCTAACCACAGATAATCCTGAAGGGAACAACATAACAAGATTACACTCATCCCAATGGAGAGGAGCCAACAACCCAATGCAGAAGGCAAGTGTCCATAGGTGCAATGTGACAAATGAATTAGTTTCAGTGTTTATAATGGTATTTCAGTATTTTGTCTGACTGAATTTCAATAACATGAACAGCCAGTGACATTACCTAGTGCAGTGATTCTAATTTTTTATTGCCCCCTTTAAAAGTTTTTCATATACATTTTCCTAATAATCCACCCCCATGAAATGTTAATAGCACAGACATACTATATATCTCTTAATGTACTGTATTTATAGCTGTACTTTTACATAAAATAGTAAGATATTTTTGGTACCCCAAACCAATTTTTCCCCCTTTAGGCCAATATAACACCCATTGAGAATGTATAGTCTAGTCAAAATTTTCCAAAAAAACTCAACTGAGAAATAGAAACTTGATGAAGCATTTGGAAGTGGAGGGAAAAGTAGCAGCAAGTGTATTTCAGTATTCTAAATGGGAGGAAGAAAGCTTGGATAAGAAAAGTAGTTGTGAAAATGGATAGAAGACAGATGTGAGCCATAGATTCTAGAATAAGAATCATCACAATTATTGTATTCTGAAAGCATAGTTAATTTTATAAAAATTGTTATGGAATGAAAAACATTACCATGTTAAGTTCAAATATTGAGTCTAAGAATCAAACCAGTATCAGAAATTTTAAATGTGAAACACTAAATAATGAAAAATAGGCCACTCAGTTCATTATATGTTGATGAAAAGGGAAGGAGCTGTACACTGCTTATACCTTGAGGGACTGGATGGATGATTATGGCATTAGCCACATAGCAGAGAAGTAAGAGCAAGGCCTTGATGCAGGCAGACCCCACCATAGTGCAGTAGTTGTGAGCCAAGAATTTCAGTCTCATAGAGGGCAAGGTCTCTTTTTGGCAAGGGTAAGAAAAAGATGGAGCCAAGCATATGTATTTAGCCAGATGGGAGTTCCAGGAGTTCAACTGCCTGATACAAATATAAGTACAAGCTGACTGGGGGTTGTTTTTCTGCTATGGCTTAAATAATGATGGAAATAATTCTGCAACCTGGGCCCTGGACTCAGCACAGATTCCCGAAGGTCTGGACTGGATGGCACCACTTTCATCTACTCCATACTGCAAGACTGGCCCTGCTCTCCTCCTTGCTATGGCCTGAGATTTTGCCTGCCTTACCACCATTCAAAAACCTAGCCTGAAAATGAGGCTGAGTACATGACACAAACAGTAACCTAGCACCACAATAGCAAATTTCCAATTATCACACCTTCTGTAATAAAAAATTTGGAGAATGTTGATTGTGGCTTATGCTACTATATTGAACAGCACTGATCCAGCTCTTTGGAGAGGAAGGGAACCATGCAAGTAAATATGACCAGAAGCATTGAGAAAGCTCATGAATCAGAGTGTCCTTGGAGCTTGGATAGTACGAAACTCTGGAAAACACCAACATTTAGAAGTTCATTGGACTTCCGGGAAGTTGGCGGACTAGGAAGACACGGGAATCTCTTTTCCAGAAAAATAGCTAGAGGACATGCTGAAACAGCCCCAAGAAAGATCTTCTAGGCTTTAGGACAGCAGATGAAGGCTGCACACCACCCAGAGGAGAGAGGGACAAAAGAGGGAATTCACTACTACAGAACTGTGAGTTGAACCAGCAGCGGCTGCTGCTGCCAGCACCCTCCCCCACACAAAAGACTCTTCAGAATTCTCGGGCCTCTGGGCCTCCAACTACAGACAAAGGGGGCTCCAGGGATCTACCATTCCAGGAAAGGGGAAAGAGAGGGACACAGCCTAAGACTGACTCAGATTCTGACCCACAAATTGGCTGCGGTGCCCCACGGACCCTTCCAGGCCAAGTGGGACTACACGGTGGTTTCCCCTGGGAGCCGGCGAAGGACTGGAGAAATCTGACCATCGCAATCTCCCTCTCTTCTAGCATGGACTAATTATTGAAGACTCCACAGTAGAGGGGAAAGAGAGCCTGGGGCTGACTCAGCTTTTGACTCACAGGTTTGGTCTGCTGTATCCCGAGAGCCCTTCCAGGCCGGGTGGGGCTGCGCCATTGTTTGACTTGGAGCCTGCAAGGGGCTAAAGATATACAAACCTCCAATTCTCCTCCTCTACTAACAGGGACTGATTGTTGAGGACTCAGAGGGGAGTGGAAATATTTCCTAGCTGGGAAAAAGGAGGGGGGCTGCCAGAGAAGACTGGAGAACTGTCTCAGAAAGTTTGAATTACAAGGCTCTTAACCCCCAGACAGGAAGCTCTATCACATTGATCTGGTCTGTCACAACAAATACACTCTGACCAGGCATTGAATTGCAAGCTTCCAAAGAGCGCTATCTCCTGGCAGACCAAGGAAGTGAACATAGAAAATTAAAAATAAGTGGGAGAGGCTTTTCCTGGTCTCTATAGTCTCCTTGCCCAAGGCCCTAGGAAGTGACTCTACAATCAATTACTGGGTCCAGTGCCCAGTTTTGAGCAACCAGCAGGAGAATCCTAACAATCTAGGTTGAGCCAAAAATCAAAGAGCTGTAGTAACTAACAGCCTCCTGCCACTAAATCCCTATAAAAGAGAAAGAGATTGAGCATCTGAGTAAACTACATCCTAACCAGATGCTTAAACACCAGCAAAAAATTACGAGCCATACTAAGAAAATAGAAGACATGGCCCAAGAAAAGGAATACATCAAAGTCCCAGAAGAGGTGCAGAATTTGAGAGAACTAATCAGCGAGATGATGAGCATAAATTTCCAAAATCAAATTAATGAGTTGAGAGACAATAGAGTTAAAGAGATAAATGACATCCAGAAGACATTGAGCGAACACAAAGAAGAATTTGAAATCCTGAACAGAAAAGTAACGGAGGTCATGGGAATGAAAGACACAATATGTGAGGTCAAAAACATATTTGAGGCATACGACAGCAGACTCAAAATGATAGAAGAAAGAATAAGTGATACCAAAGACAGAGCAGCTAAAATTGAAGAGAGAAAAGAACAGAGAGAGAAAAGAATGGAAAAAATTGAGCAGGGGCTCAGAGAGTTGAATGACAACACAAAACACAACAACATACATGTCATGGGAGTTTCAGAAGGGGAAGAGAAGGGAAAGGGGGCAGAAAGAGTATTTGAGGAAATACTAGCTGAAGATTTCATGAAAGAAATGAACTTACATGTCCAAGAAGCACACCGTACCCCAATCAGAATAAATCTATGCCAAGACACATACTACTCAGAATGTCAAATGTCACAGATAAAGAGAAAATTCTCAGAGCAGCAAGAGTGAAGCAAACAATTACATACAAGGGACGTCCAGTAACACTTAGAGCAGATTTCTCTTCAGAAACCATGGAGGCGAGAAGACAGTGGTATGATACAATTAAGAAACCGAAAGAGAAAAACTGCCAGCTGAGAATTCTTTATCCAGCAAAACTGTCCTTCAAATATGAAGGTGAGTATAAAATATTCACAAACAAACAGAAACTAAGAGAGTTTGCAAAAAAGAATCCACCTTTGCAGGAAATATTAAAGGACACCTTAGAACCTGAAAGAAAAAGACAGGAGAGAGAGGCTTAGAGTATAGAGTATAGAAGAAAGAATAGCAGAAAGAATAACCAAAAGAGTAAAAAAAAGAGAGACAGAAACAAGATGACATATGAAAACCAAAGCATAAAATGGAGGAAGTAAATAGTGCATTTACAGTAATATCATTGAATGTGAATGGATTAAACTCCACAATCAAAAGATACAGTCTGATAGAATGGATAAAAAACATGAGCCATTCATATGCTGCTTACAAGAAACTCACCTTAGACCCAGGGATACAAAACGGCTGAAAGTGAAAGGTTGGAAAAAGACACTCCATGGGAATAGTAACCAGAAAAGAGCAGGGGTAGCTATACTAATATCAGACAAAATAGACTTTAAGTGCAAAAAAGTTGTAAGAGATACAGAAGGCCATTATATATTAATAATAGGGATGATCCACCAGGAAGATATAACAGTCATAAATATCTATGCACCTAACCAGGGTGCCTTAAAATATATGAGACAAACTCTAGCAAAACTGAAGGGAGAAATAGATATTTCTACAATAATCATTGGAGACTTCAACACCCCACTCACATCATTAGATAGAACAACTAGACAGAAGAGCAACAAGGAAACAGAGAACTTGAACAATATGATAAACAAGTTAGACCTAACAGACATATACAGAACACTGCATCCAAACTCAGCGAGTTATACATTCTTCTCAAGTGCCCATGGATCTTTCTCCAGGATAGACCACATGTTAGGTCACAATACAGCTCTCAATAAATATAAAAAGATTGAAATTATACAAAGCACCTTCTCAGATCATAATGGAATGAAACTAGAAATCAATAATAGACAGGAAAAAAGTAAATTTGCAAATGTGTGGTGACTGAACAACACACTCCTAAATAATCAGTGGGTCAAAGAAGAAATTTCAAGTGAAATCAGTAAATATATTGAGACAAATGAAAATGAGAACACTTATGGGACTTATCAAAACACTTATCAAAACTTATGGGATACAGCGAAGGCAGGCTTGAGAGGGAAATTTATAGCCCTAAATGCCTATATTAAAAAACAAGAAAGAGCTAAACTCAAAGATTTAACTGAACAACTAGAGAAACTAGAAAAAGAACAGCAAACCAATCCCAAAGCAAGAAGAAGGAAAGAAATAATAAAGATTAGAGCAGAAATAAATGAAAATGTGAACAGAAAACAATAGAGAAAATCAACAAAACCAAACGCTGGTTCTTTTATTTGTCAATAAAATTGACAAACACCTAGCTAGACTAACAAAGAAAAAAAGAGAGAAGATGCAAATAAATACAATCAGAAATGAAAGGGGGGAAGTTAAAAATGACCTCACAGAAATAAAAAGAATCATAAGAGGATATTATGAGAAACTATATGCCAACAAACTAGACAACCTAGATGAAATGGACAAATTTCTAGAAACACACTACCAACCTACACTGACACTGCAAGGAATACAAGAACTTAACAAACGAATCATATTTAAGGAGATTGAATCCCTCATCAAAAATCTCCCAACAAAGAAAAGTCCAGGACCAGATGGCTTCACAGGTAAATTCTACCAAGCATTTCAAAAAGAATTAACACCAATCCTGTTTAAATTCTTCCAAAAAATTGTAGAGGAGGGAAAATTACCCAATACATTTTATGAAGCCGACATCACCCTAATACCAAAGCCAGATAAAGATTCTACAAGAAAAGAAAATTACAAACCAATCTCTCTAATGAACATAGATGCAAAAATTCTCAACAAAATACTTGCAAATCGAATCCAACAGCATATCAAAAGACTTATACATCATGACCAACTGGGATTTATTCCTGGTATGCAAGGCTGGCTCAACATAAGAAAATCAATCAAAGTAATTCACCACATTAACAAATTGATGGAAAAAAAACACATGATAATCTCAATATATGCAAAAAAAGGCATTTGACAAAATACAGCATCCTTTTTGATAAAAACACTTCAAAAGATAGAAATAAAAGGAAAATTTCTCAATATGATAAAAGGCACATATGACAAACCCACAGCCAGTATCATACTCAATGGGGAAAGGTTGAACGCTTTCCCTCTAAGATCAGGAACAAGACAAGGATGCCCACTGTCACCATTGTTATTCAAAATTGTGCTAGAAGTTCTAGCTAGGGTAATTAGAGAAGAAAAAAAAAAAATTAAAGGCATCCAAATAGAAAAAAAGGAAGTAAAACTCTCACTGTTTGCGGATGACATGATCCTGTACTTAGAAAATCCTGAAGTATCCACAACAAAGCTACTTGAGCTAATAAATGTGTTCAGCAAAGTGGCAGGATACAAGATCAACACGCAAAAGTCAGTAATGTTTTTGTACACTAATACTGAACAACCTGAGGAGGAAATCAGGGGAAAAATTCCATTTTGAGTAGCAACAAAATTTAACCAAAGAAGTACAGGACCTATGCAGAAAACTACAAAACAATGGTGAAAGAAATTTAAAAAGACCTAAACAAATGGAAAGACATTCCATGTTCATGGATTGGAAGAATAAATATCGTGAAGATGTCAATCTTACCCAATCTGATTTTTAGATTCAATACAATACCAATCAAAATCCCAACAGCTTACTTTACAGAATTAGAGAAGGCAATTACCAAATTCATCTGGAAGGGTAAGTGCACCCGAATAGCCAAAAGCATTCTAAAAAAGAAGAGCGACGTTAGAGGAATTTCACTGCCTAACCTTGAAACATATTACAAAGCTACAGTGGTCAAAACAGCATAGTACTGGCATAAAGATAGACACATCGATCAGTGGAATAGAATTGAGAACCCAGGAATAAACCCTCACCTATACAGTCAACTGGTTTTTAACAAACCTACCAAACCCACACTAACAGGAAAAAACAGTTTCTTCAACAAATGGTGTTGGGAGAAGTGGATATCTATAACCAAAAGAATGAAAGAGGACCCCTATCTCACCCCCTATACAAGAATCAACTCAAAATGGATCAAAGATCTAAATATAAAAGCCAGGACCATAAAACTACTAGAAGAAAATGTAGGGAAACATCTTCAAGACCTTGTAGTAGGTGGTGTTTTCTTGGACCTTACACCCAAAGCACGTGCAACAAAAGGAAAAATAGATAAATGGGACCTCCTCAAAATTAAACACTTTTGCACCTCACAGGACTTTGTCAAAAGGATGAAAAGGCAGCCAACTCAATGGGAAAAAAATATTTGGAAATCACAAATCTGATAAGGGTTTAATATCCAGGATACATAAAGAGATGTTACAACTCAACAATACAAAGACAAACGACCCAATTAAAAAATGGGCAAAAGACTTGAACAGACATTTCTCCAAAGAAGAAATAGAAATGGCAAAAAAAAAAACATGAAGAAATGCTCAACATCACTCATGATTAGGGAAATGCAAATCAAAGCTACAATGAGATATTTCACACCTATCAGAATGGCCACTATTAAAAAGACAGAGAACTACAAGTGTTGGAGAGGATGTGGAAAGATAGGAACATTTCTTCACTGTTGGTGGGAATACAGAATGGTACAGTCACTATGGAGGACTGTTTGGCAGTTCCTAAAGAAGTTGAATATACACTTGCCATGTGACCCGGTAATACCACTACTGCGTATATACCCAGAAGAACTGAGAGCAGTGACAAGAACAGACATCTGCACACTGATGTTCATAGCAACATTATTCACCATTGCCAAAAGTTGGAAACAACCCAGGTGTCCATCAACAGACGAATGGATAAACAAACTGTGGTTTATTCACACGATGAACTATTATGCAGCTGTAAGAAGAAATGAAGTCGTAAAGCATATTACAACATGGATGAACCTGGAGGACATTATGTTGAGCGAAACAAGCCAGACACAAAAGGACAAATACTGTATGAATGCATTACTATAAACCAAATATATTGTGTAACATATTGTTTGATTCAAAAAAAATTTTATACATATCCATTACATTTAATTGAGAAATGTATATATTTATTCATCTGTGTTTACTTTTTAGTTTTTAATTGTTTATTTTTCAATTATTAAATGTACAAATAAAGTTTTTAAAAAAAGGTTCATTGAAAGAAATATAGCCAACAATGGAAGAAGAGTGGAAAGCCAAAAAACAATTCGTGCAACCTACCTTCAGCTGGAATTGTATCCAATTAAGTACTGGAGACACGAAGATATTGCATGAAAGGATTGAGGTCAAACTGATGAAAAGGTTTTATCTCCTATGACAGCTTTGATTATTTGAGCATGGCAGCTTGAATAGTTTCATTGTGGATTTTGAGGCCATATTTAAACTCAGTGGGAAGAGATGCTCTAAACAACTGGAAGTGCCTCCCTTGGTGTAGGAATGGGGGCACATTGGTTGGAACACCAGAGAGTCGCAGCCTCTAATTTAGCAAGAAAACTGGAGAATTTTGAATGAGTCATTTGTTTAAACAAATCAATTTTATTGATATGTGTTAATACAGCATAAATCCATCTAAAGTGTACAATCAGTGGTATTTGGTAAAATCACATAGTTGTGAATTTACCACTTCAATTATTATTAGAGAATTTTCATTGCTCCAATAATAATGATAATAAAAACAAATAGCAAACAATAACTCATCACCTCTCAATCTCTCTATGCTTCTCCTGTCATACATAACTGTGATTCTGTTTCCATCCCTCTAAATTATTTGTTTTTATATTTTGTTAAAACAGTCTTATATATGCAATATTACCCATATTCATATTTCATGAGGTTTAACTATGTAATACAGTCTCATGTTACAGTTTCAGCTTTCCTTCTAGTAAAATACATGTCTACAGAATTTCCTTTTTTTTTAGTAGTAATATTTTTTCTTTATTTTTAAAGGAGCTTTAGATTACATAAATGTTACATCAAAAATATAGGAGATTCTCATATACCCCAAACCCTTCCCCTCCCACACTTTTTTTTCTATTGACACCTTTCATTAGTGTGCTGTATTTGTTACAATTGATGAACACATATTGAAATATTGCTCCTAAGCATGGTCTGTAGTTTACATTATGTTTTAAACTTTGCAACACAATTTTATAGGTTTTGACAAAATGTGTAATGGCTTATATCCATCATTGCAATGTCATGCAGAACAATCCCATTGTCTCAAAAATACCTCATATTACACATATTCTTCCCTCTCCTTCCCCTCAGAACCTCTGGTGACCACTGTCTTTATATCAATGTTACAAGTTCTTCCATTACTATAAATAATAATAAGCCTGCTTTAGCCCATAGTTGCATCCCGCCTTAATGTTTGTTCATTCTTCTCTCTTGAGGATTTTGGGATCGTGATGCTCAATCTGCTTCCGATTGGGGAGGGGCTTAGATCCCAATGGGCAGATGGATGGAACTGTCTTGCTTGCAGTTGTAGCTACTGTCTGCTTCTTGGGCTGGGCATTGCCCATCATCATCCTTTTGTTAGCTGTCCTGGATAAGTCTTATGAACTGGAGAGTAAGTTTTAGCTGCAACTCTGCTTACCCAGCATATGAACAGCTGGAAGATTTAAGTCTTGGACATATATTTATGGGAATAGTGATAATTATAGGGGCAGAAGGAAAATTATAAATGAGTCCAATTCAAATATATTGGGGAAGAAATGTTATTATATATTCCAAGTTTTGGCTGCAACTCTGCTCAGATTCAGGACTTACCCAGCATATGAAGAGCTGGAAGATTTAAGTCTGGTACATATATTTATGGGAATGGTGATAATTATAGGGGCAGAAGGAAAATTATAAATGAGTCTAAGTCAAATATATTGGGGGAGATAGGTTATTATATATTCCAAATTAAGGCCCACTGACAGGATACTGATATTCTGGGGTTGTCTGCCTTTCCTATAGTGTCTAGATGTCTCTACAGGATCACCCCTACTTGAGGCACTGTTTACTGTGGCAGTCAGTGAGATCCTCCTCAGATATGCATAAGAGTAACCTCTGGAATGACCTTCCGACTCACTTTGAAATCTCTTAGCCATAAAAACTCATTTGCATTTAATACTTCCCCCTTTTGGTCTAGGTCTTTCTCCAGATGCATCATTAATTGGCACTTGGTAATAATCCCTCAGTGCCAGGGAAGCTCATACCTGGGAGTCATGCCCACATCAGGGAGAAGGCAGTGAATTTATATGCTGAGTTTTGCTTAGAGAGAGGACACATTTGAGCAACAAGGAGGCCCTCAGGAGGTAACTCTTAGGCAATATATATTACCAGACCAAGTTTCAATTTCATGAGAACAAGGTTCATAAGTACAAACATCAATATCAAGGGCCTGGCACATTGGTCTGCCCTTCTTTGCTAAGTGAAGTCCATGTACTACAGAGATTATTGCCACTCTATGAAAGAATGTAGCAGGACTCCCCTGGATGGGGATTCAATATTCTGTCAGTTACTCTGTGGTTCTCCACCCACTGAGACAACACCCCGTGACCACATGAACGCACTCAAACTCCATAGAGGCATGGCCCAGGCACACCTCCCACACACACACATTTCCCCATCACCGACACCCCAGACCAATGATCCTCTCCTACTGTAGCTGCAACCCCTCAGCAACCCAAAACCTCCTCAAAAACAAAGCCAACAAAAAATAACAATAATAAAATTAAAGAATTTAAAAAAAAATAAAATAAAAAGTAATAAAATAAAAAAATTTGCACTGTGCCATAATATCTTCTATGTTTTATGTATATTAACAATTTTTTCTGTATGTGTCTTATTTTTTTTCACTTTATTTTCTGAGAAGCTTTAGGTTGCAGAAAAGTCACATAGAAAATACAGGGGATTCCCATACACCCCACTCCCTCCCCTACCACATCCTCCTCTACCACTAACATCTGTGATGGTTAGGCTAATGTGTCAACTCAGCCAGTTAATTGTGTCCAGGTGCTTGGTCAAGCAAGCACTGGATGAATTGTAATACAAGAGTATTTATGGACTTTGGTCACCAGTGAGTTTACTGCATGGATGGCTGATTACATCTGCATCAACCAGGGAGATTGCCGTCAGCAATGGGTAACACTTTTATTCAATCAGTTGGATGCCTTAAAAGGGGAAGTGATTTCAACATTCAGTGAGAATTTCCCAGCTCGTCTTTGGACAGGCAACTTCTCTCAGAAATTCATCAAAGGGATGCGGGTGTGGCTCAATGGATAGAGCCCCCATTTACCATATGGGAGGCCCCAGGTTCGCTTCCCGGGGCCTCCTTGTGAGGGCAGGCCGGCCGGCCCGCGCAGCACAGTAGGCTGATGCAGCAAGACCTCACAGCAGGAAGCGGGTGTGGCTCAATGGATAGAGACCCCATTTACCATGCAGGAGGCCCCGGGTTCGCTTCCCGGGGCCTCCTTGTGAGGGCAGGCCGGCCCGTGTGGTGCGGTGGGCTGATGCGGCAGGACCTCACAGCAAGGGGGAGATAGGCAGACACGGAGGAAACACACAGCGAATGGATACAGTAAAACACAAGCAGAAAGGGGGGGATAAATGAATAAATAAACAAATCTTTAAAATAAAAAAGAATTAAAAAAAAAAGAAATTCATCAAGGACCTTCTTTGGACTTTCATCAAAGGCCCTGGTTTGCAACCTGCCTGCAGAACCTGGACTTGTGCATCCCCACGGTCATGTGAGAGACTCTTATAAAATTTCATATTATTGACAGATATCTCCTGTTGATTCTGTTTCCCTAGAGAACCCTGACTAATACAACATCCTACATGAGTATGGTACATTTGTAACAATCAGTGAACAAATATCGAAGCATTGCTACTAACCATGGTCAGTGTTTTACATTATGGTTTACCTTTTGCACTGTATACTTTTGTAGGTTCTGACAAAATATATAATGGCCTGTATCCATCATCACAAGATCACACAGAACAACTCCAATGCCCCAAAGACGCCCTGTTCCACCTATTCCTCCCTTCTCCTCCCCTCGGAACCTATGGCAGCCATTAAGTTTCAATTTTTGAAGAATAAGATTCATAGTTATGTGCATTAATATTGAGAGCTTGACATACTGGTCTGTTTTCTTTTATTAGGCACTGCCTATGTACTCGAGATGCTCTTACACCTCTACTGGAGAATGTAGCAGGACTCCCCAGGATAGGAGTTTAATATTTTCTTGTTTATTATGTGGATCTCCATCCACTGATATAACATACTATGCCAAGATGAACACATTCAGGTTCCAGAGACACCTGCCCCAGGAACACCTTTTCCCACATATCCCACCACTCCCAACACCCTGCACCAGTGACCCTCCCCTGTCATGTTTGCCAAAAAAAAAGCATTCTTACAATTGTAGTTTCAACCACAGACCTGCAAATCCCCAGCGTTCACCTGTCCCTCCCTCCAGTCCTCCTCCCAGTTCCATAGATAGCCCATCTCAAGCCCCACCCCTCTGCTCACCCTCATGTTCCAGCACCTTTGACCCCACTCACATCCTTGCACCACTATCACCCTCCTCCACTGCCAAACCACCCCCTTCCACCTTATTATAGATTTTACCCATATTTAGCAACAGCTAACCACCCTCTACTCCCTTTATGTCTCCTGATAACCTAGCTCTGTGAGTCTGCTTAATAGGCTTAGGTCATATCAGTGAGGTCATGCAATAACCTCCTTTAGTGACTGGCTTACTTCACTCAACATAAAGTCTTCAAGATTCATCCCCGTTATCCCATGTGTCAATACTCAATCCTTCTTACAGCTGAGTAATATTCCATTCTATGTATATACCACATTTTGCTTATCCATTCATCTGTTGATGGACATTTGGAATGTTTCCAACTTTTGGCAATAGTGAATAATGCCACTATTCATATATCTGTTTGTGTCCCTGCTTTTAATTCTTCTGGGTATATACCCAGGAATAGGATAGCTGGATCATATGGCTATTCTATAGTTAGCTTCCTGAGGAACTGCCAAACTATCCTCCACAATGGCCCCACCATTCTACATTCCCACCAGCAGTGGATGAGGGTTCCCATTCCTCCACATCCTCTCCAACACTTGTAGTTCTCTGTTTTTTTTTTTAAATAGCCACCAGTTTAATAGTTATAACATAATATCTCTTTGTAGTTTTGATTTGCATTCCCCTAATAGCTAGTGATATTGAGCTTCTTTTCATGTGCTTTTTAGCCATTCATATTTCTTCTTTGGAAAAGTGTCTGTTCAAATTTCTTGCCCATTTTTAAAATGGGTTGTCTTTATTTTCAAGATGTAGATCTTTATATATGTAAAATATTAGGTTCTTATCAGATAAGTGGGTCTCACGTATTTTCTCCCATTGAGTAGGCTCCCTATTCACTTTCTTGACAAACTCCTTTGAAACACAAAAGTTTTCCATTTTGAGAAGGTCCCATTTATCTAGTTTTTCTTTCAATGCTCATGCTTTGGGTATAAAGTTTATGAAACCATTTCCTGCTACAAGATCACATAGATGCTTCCCTATACTATCTTGTAGGAGTTTTATAGTCTTGGCTCTTATATTTAAGTATTTGATCCATCTTGAGTTAATTTTTGTAAAGTATATGCATTTGGGGGCACCCTGGTTAGATGCATAAATGTTTATGATTGTTCTTTCTTTGGGTAGATTACCCTTTTTATTAATTTATAGTGTCCTTCTTTGTGTCTTACAATATTTTTGCATTTAAAGTCTATTTTGTCCATTATTAGTATAGCGACTCCAGCTCTTTTTTGGTTATTGTTTGCATGTAAAATCCTTTTTCCACCATTCACTTGCAACCCTCTGGCATCCCTGGGTCTAAGATGAGTTTCTTGTAGACAACATATACATGCGTTATATTTCCTTATCCATCCTGCCAGCCTGTGTCTTTTGATTGGAGAGTTTAATCCATTCACATTCAATGCTATTACTGGCAAGGCAGTACTGAGAGTAGCTATTTTTAATTTAGGTTTATATATGTCCTAATCTATATTTATTTCTCTTTTTATCTTTTTAGTTATTCTTACTAATATTCTTCCTTTCTACATTCTCCTCTATCTCTCTTTCCCCTGTTTTTTTTCCTTTCAACCTCCAGAACTCTCTTTAGTATTTCTTGAAAGGCAGGTTTCTTATTGACAAACTCTTAATTTCTGTTTATCTGTGAATATTATGAACTATCCCTCATTTTTGAATGCCAGCTTTGCTGGATACAGAATTCTTGGCTGACAGTCTTTTTCTTTTAGCACCTTGACTATGTCATACCACTGCCTTCTTGCCTCCATGGTTTCAGATGAGAAATCGGCACTTAATCTTGTTGAGCTTCCCTTGTATGTGATGGATCTCTTTTCTCTTGATGCTTTCAGTGTTCTCTCTTTGTCCTGCATGTTTGACAACTTGATAAGTATATGTCTCTGGGTAGACTTCTTAGGATTTATACTGTTTGCAGTGTGCTGTGCTTCCTGGACATGTACATCCATGTCCTTAAAAGAGTTGGAAAATTTTCAGCCCATTATTTCCTCCAACACTCCTTCCCCCCTTCCCTTCTCTTCTCCCTCTGGGATGCCTATAATGCATATGTTTATGAATGCTCTCATTCAATTCCCTGTGTCCTTGCAGAATTTTTTCTATCTTTTTATCTATCTGTTCTACTATCTGTGCGATTTCAGATGTTTTATCTTCTACATCATTAATTCTTTCCTCTGCCTGTTCATATCTGCTGTTATGTGCTTCCAGAGTATTTTTAATTTCTTGCATTGTACCATTCATCACCATCAGATCCATTATCTTTTTATGTATGTTTATGATTTCTTCTGTATGTTCCCCCAGTGTCTTCTTAATATCCTTTATCTTTTCCTTCACTTCATTGAGTTGATTCATATTTGTTTGGACATCCTTGATTAGTTGTTCCACATTCTGTACCTCCTCCTGTTTTTCAGTTTGTTCATTAGACTAAGCCATGTCTTCCTGTTTCTTAGCATGATTTGTAATTTTTTGCTGGTGTCTAGGCATCTGCTTATCTTGATGGGCTTATTCAGATGGTTAACTTCTCTTTCTACTATAAGGTTTTACTTTTATTTTGTTTTGTGTTAAGGTTCCTCTTTGACACTTGTTTCCACTTATTTTATATCCTTGTA
>JAQZBX010002031.1:0-58152 GCA_029593785.1 Cabassous unicinctus
AAAAAAGATATTGTTGGGGAAGATGTAGAGAAATAAGAACTCAAAAAGATATTTGCACACCAATGTTCAAAGCAGCCTTTTTCACAATTCCGAAAAGATGGAAGCACCCCAAGTCTCCATCAACTGATGAATGGATAAACAAAATATGGTATATAGAAGCAACGGAACATTATTCAGCTGTAAATAGGAATGAAGTCCTGATGCATGAGACAACATGGATGAACCTTGATGACATTATGCTGAGTGACATAAGCCAGGCACAAAAGGACAAATATTGTATCATCTCACTGCTATGAAATAATTATAATCAGTAAGCCCATAGGCTAAAATCTAGAATATAGATTTCCAGGGGATAGATTGGGGTAAAGAATGGGGAGCTGATGCTTAATTTGTACAGAACTTCCATTTAGATAGATTGTAAATGTTTGGAAATGGAAAATGGAAAGCAAAAATACCTCATATCACAAAAGTAAATGAAGGGAACTTCCTTAAACCAATTAAGTTTGTCTAATATGAACCTATGGTAACCACCATACTTAACACATGACTTGTGGGAAATCTGCTTTTTCCATGTAATCAGAACCAGGCTTAGAAGACTGCTCTCACCAATTCTGTTCTACCTTGTACTGGAGTGGCAGTCAGGGCAGTCAGGGTAAGAGGGCAACAGTATTCATGGATGCTGCTATTAAATGCATGTAAAACCCACCACAATCTAAAAATATTACCATCAGTAAGTGATTGAAGGAAGGTCTTTGGATACAAACTCAAGTTATGAAATCAACATTGTTGCTATATACCAACAACAAACAACTAGAAAATAAAGGGCAATATCAGAATAGGAGAAAATATATACAACAAAATTGGACCAATAAAGTATTAATTTATAGGATACCTAAAAAATAGTTATTCCAGAAAATCACAAACACCTCAACAAAAAATGAAAGGAGTACATGAAGAAAAAGAAATGTACAGGGCCCAAAAAACATTTGGAAAATTAATGACCTTCAGCAGGGAACTGCAAGATCCAGGGGACAGGATGCCTGCAGGGCCTCAGGAGGGTGGATCCAGGATGCCCAGGGGGTAGAGGAGGTGACAGTGTGGGGGGCAGGGCAGGTGACAGCCCAGGCAGGATCTGCGTGACCTAAGGTTGGTGGCTGAGGCCTCTCACCTCACCTCTCCTGCCAAGGCAGAGCCACCCACCTGACTTCCTCCCCGACAACCAGACTAGGAAAGGTTTTGATTGGCCCAGTCTTCTCTTAAGTCCCATGTGTGACTATATTTGGGGATATTCTCACCCTTCCAAGACTTCCATTAATTTGAGATCACTTAAGTAAGTTTTTAAAGAAATGCATTCTGAATATGTTCAATAGTGAAGCAGGTTCACAAAAAGTGTTATCTATTTTAAAACTGAGTTTGGAGATTCTTGTAACAACAGGCTGGTACAATGGAGGGGTTGTATTGTACTTGATATCACTTGAGAAGGGGGCTCTCTGTCACCATCAAACCAACAGAACATATGCCCCACCTGCCTGGGATCCAGCAGGAGCATTTTCCATCTGAGGTAAACTGATGACAATGTCTCCTGCTCTGTGAGTCTCTGTGCCTTGAGGCCATGGGTGGTTCCTCCACAGATGATGCATTTCATAGAAAGTGAGAAAACACAAAATCTGGAAAAATTGATCAATAGCAAAAGTACTAAAATTTGGGAAGAATAGATGAGTAGTAGAATTCTAATTGAGCATATATTTTCAAAGTACAAGAGAAAAACCTCACCAACTGTTAACCTCACAGAACACTTAAAGTTTTTTGTTTTTTTTTTTCATGAAAATGAACACTTTGAAATACACGGGGAAAAATCTGTTTCCTGCCCCTCAATCACAATCCCAGGTCTGTATCTTCAATAGAGTTGAACATTTGTTTCTCAGCCTCCAGGTGCTCATCTCCACCACAATATTCTTTCAGCTTTACATAAGACAGTGAATAAAAGAAAATAAACAAGAGGCAAACAGAATGGGAGACTGGCAGTTTTTTAAATTAGCAGGGCCATGGCAAGAACTCAGTGGAAAGAAATCTTGGAAATTTGAATGTCTAAGTGCATCATGGGCTATACATAATTTAAATTTGTATTAGGGAGTTTCAGGCAATGTACATATTTTGGAAACAGAGGTGGGTAAACAAGCATTATTTTGACCTTAGAATAGCTGAAAACCTAGTGACAGAGGGAAAAGGTGAATAAGTGAGCACACAAGAATATCTACACTGAAGAACTGTGATAGGGGACATCAGGGACCCCAGGTTGGCTGTTCATAGATGATTTTCTGCAGTGTTTATATTTCAGCACAGCTTTAAGGAATGACAATCACCAACACCCAGGAGGAAGATGAAAACAGTGTGCATTTGTAGTTGATTAAATTGAGGAAAGCTCATAGGCAGAAAGAACTGGGTTACTGGAAGTTCTGAAAGGGTATAAATATGAATGAGACCCAGTGACCAAAGGCAAGAGATGTCTGTGAGGAGGCTGGGTCTTTGCTGTGCCCCCTCAGCACCCATCTCCCTTCAGCTCAGTCCCCAGCCTAATGCTGACCTTGGGCTACTTCCTAAGTGGCTTTACCACCCTGGGGCACAAACTCCCACAGAGCTCAAACCCACATCTGTGGCCACCACCCACACCACCCACACAACTCACCCAAAACCCATGACATGTCCCAAATAATAGGCTCACCATACCCAGCACCCTGGGACCCCAGTTCCTTTCCCTTTCCCAGCACATTTGCTTTAAACTAACAGATACTTTACTCCAGTGTACAATTCCCTAAGCTCCACCCCTGGACCACAAAAACAGCACAAGCCCAGTGCTCCCCTCCTGCTCTGCTTGTGTACTTCCCCTCTGGTGGCTGAGCTGCCCAAGGTAATCTCACATCCTGTTGACCCCACATGCCCCCACTCACTCTCTGGGACCTGTGAGTATCACACTATCTTTTCTCACACATCATGGCTCTTGTTTCTGTTTTTGCCCCACCAGACCTATACCTGGGCCCAGATTTACGCCTTTTTAAAACTAATTCAATACAAATAGCTCTGTGAGCAGGACAAGTTGATCAGGACCTTCAGAAATGTGACATAAAGCCTTTTTGCTGCTCTTGGCTCAGTACCTGGCTCTCCTAAATAGCTAATACTCTCTGGGAAGGGTCCATGACTTGCTTAGGTCTGTTCACACTGCTTTGTGCTGTTGCTTGTTGCCTCTGCTGGGTGTTGCCTAAGGTTCCAAGCCCAAACTGGACTTAGGTTTAAGTCCTGCCCAGGAACCACAAAAGGTCAATCCTAATATGAGGAGAGGGGCAACCCTGTCCTTTCTAGTGCTCCCCCAAACAGGAATGAGTGGGGTCTGGTGGCACCAAAATCAACATAACCAAGGCATGTGCTGGTTCTGATGATAGGAACCCAGCAGGCAGGAGACAGGCAAACTCCACCCTTTGCTGTGTTTCACAGGGGGGTGGCCAGGGCTAAAGGCTCTTGGGCCAAACAGGAGAGGGCTCAACCTCCCTGCCCCTGGACCAGAGCAGCTGGGTGACTGCTGGAGGAGACTCCAGCCAGTGTGTTTGTGGACCATGCACCTGGGCCTTAAATCACCTCTGAGCTTGAGGGGCATCATTTCCACAGGAAACACAAAGCCATCCCACAAGCAACAGGGCTACTAGAGCCTGCCATGCTTCTGCTGCTCTCTCCACTTATGTGCTCTTGGTCCCTTGACCTCATGAGATAGAAAAGGGGAGGGTGAGCATACTGTGCCAGCAGCACCCTAAAAACTAGAAGTTTCTATGTTGCTTAAGAAATGTAAGACTCACATGCAAAGTGTATGGGCCTCCCCTCAATGCTGTTGATTAGCAGCTTGTGAAAGCTCTGGTGTTGGGCTCCCCTGGGGGCCCTGGCTGATGACCCTGCCCCATCATGCTTGTTAAAACAGACCCAACCCCTCCAGAGAACAATAGGGGCACCTTAGAGAGAGAGATAGCTGCCTATGAGTCCAGTCAGTAGGAACCACAAATTTTCTCCATCACCACATGGAAAGTCAAGCAGAGCCATGAAAGGGAGCACAAACTGGAAACTACAACATAAAATTTTACTTAATTGGAGATGCAAACAATACTTAACCACTTGGTTCAAGAGGACAAGGAACACCCTAACTACAACAATAACAGTGAAAATTGATTAATTGGACTTGATTAAAATTAGATACATTTGTTCAAAGAAAGACACTGTTAACAGAAACAAAAGACAAGCTACAGACTTATAGAATATATAGGCTAATCACATATCTAAGAACTTGTACCCAGAATATACAAAGAACACTTTGAATACAAACATTCTAATTTTAAAATGACTAAAAGATCTTAAAAGTGTTTCATTAAAAAGATACATAGGTGGGAAATAATATATGAAGAAAAGGTCAACATATCAGACATTAGGGAAATGCAAGTTAGAACCACAATCAGATACCACTACAGACTTTAGAGACTGGATTTGAAAAATGAGAATACCAAATAGAGGCATGAATGCAGAACAAGAGGAAATCATATTCATTGCTCATGTGACTGCAAAACAGAACAATAAGCCACTTTGGAAGTCTTCAGTTTCTTATATAGCAAACCATACACTTACCTGTAACCCCACTTCTACCTGGTGAACTAAAATTAATTTCACACAAAATCCTTTACACAAATATTGACCAGCTTTGTTCTTGGTCACCAATACTGAAAAAGATGGCAATGTTCATCAACAGGTGGGAAAAAAAGAGAGAAAAGGAGTAATGGGCAGATTGGTTGCTGAGAGTAATACGGGGTTTGAGTTGATCCTCTCACTCCAGAAAAAAAAAAGAGGGAATGGAAATTGACTGATAACACTAAATGCTAAGTCCCTCCTCTATTTACATAAAAAAGGAGAAAGATATACCTTTCCACAGCTGGCCTGACATCCAAGGCTTGTGGCCCAAGCAAACGATTCTGGAGGTCTGATTTTTACTGAAAAGCTGAAGATGATGTAATCAGGAGAGAATTTCTTTCCGCATTCAGACTGAGGAGACCTGGAGTTTTCCTCAGCGTGGGGAAGTTCCTTTGACACAAGGATCATGGAAAAAAATTTTTATGGGGAAACCGTTTCCCCAACTTCCTAGTAGCCATCCTCCACCAGGGCTCCTACTCTCATCAAGGCTAGGGACCTGATGGAGGGAGGGGTCTCACAGCAAGTCTCAGATCCTGGCTTATCAGGTTCAAGC
Source organism: Cabassous unicinctus (assembly GCA_029593785.1). NCBI lineage: Eukaryota > Metazoa > Chordata > Mammalia > Cingulata > Chlamyphoridae > Cabassous > Cabassous unicinctus. The sequence goes on from JAQZBX010002031.1 coordinate 5,273, forward strand.
AGCCACCCTACAGGGGGCCACACAGCCCTTCCTTGTGGCCCCCACCCCTCATCACCTCCTGTATATCAAAGACTGTGCCCCTTTCTCTGTCCCCCTGGGATTTGTGACAACTGGAACAATTCTTATCCCACAGTGTCCCCTAGTGGTTACCCCCATTTGTTTTTACATTTCCCACTGTAAGTATGGATGCTTGAACACCTTGCCTGAAATAAACATAAATCCTCACAATTGTCTATATTAGCATAGCTGGCCCCCTTCTGCTCTTCACCCAGACCTCTTGTTCAGTGGATTCTTCATCCTCAGGTCAAGGGTGTTGTTAACCACAGGCAGCAGCCATTGGCCAGGCATCCTGTGGTCTTCCCTGCCATCCTCTTCCCCAGCCCTCCCAGGCACTTCCCACCCAGAGTCAGATCTGAAAGTAGAGCTATATGGAAGGGCAGATCCTGGATAAGTCTCATACCCAAATATGTCACTACCATGTTTCCTTTGCATAAAATACTCATTGAATTTCATCCTCAAAGTCATTAGGCCTTTAGTAAATCTTTGTAAGCATGTTCTTAGTGGAGGCCCTTGTAGGCTCCCACTTTTGTAGTAGCTAATTTGCCATTGATGAGATGGCACATGAAAGCAGGTGCCCATGTGCCTTGGGAAAGGAGCCCAGATGAAGAGGGTGAGACAGCACTGTCCTTCTCTGTGGCCATTCAGTTTAGGAATGATTTATGTGTAGCAATCTGGCCTTGCCCTGTTATTCCATGGGATGCTCCTGAGCTCATATGGAAGGATGTCAGGATTGTTTAGTAAGGGTTCCTGGAGCAGGATCTAACCCACTTCTTGTAGTTTACCTGGGAGTGATTTCCAGAGGATGATTTCAGGCTTGTCCAACATTTAAGTTGTAATCTCTTGCCTTTTCTCCAAACCACTAGGTGATTCTAATCACTTCCTTCAAACACAGCTATTCTCAAAGCTAGAAGCTGGAGTCCACATGGAGTAGGGCATGTAGATGCAGGCTTCTCTCCTCTCAAAGGCTTCTTTCAATGACCCCACCCACAGTAGCAGGTTAAAAACTGCAGCCTCTGGGAAACTCCCCAGTCTGGGGAAAATCCCATCCTTTACTTCTACTAAACCAGGAAACACAGCTAAACCATTTGAGAATCACTGGCATGGAGGCAGATATTTTACTTCTACAAGGTGAAATTTCTGGATCTCTGTGGAAATCTCCTCACTGGACAAGGTGGAGTGTTGATGGGATGGAGGAGAGTGGGCTCTGGAAAGTCAGGACCTCCATGGGTGGAGTAGAGGGGAGCAGAGAAGACAAATGGGGTGGGGGAACAGCAATATGTCACAGATGTCACATCCTAAGTTCCCTAGCACCTTAGCTGGAGCAAGGCCTGGGGAGTCAGAAATGGGATAAAATGTGTACAGAGGAGTCCGGGTGCAAGGAGGTTGCTCCAGGCTCCAGGTCCTCCAATGAAGGCCTCATTCCTGACTGCCCTCAAGGCAGACCCTGCTAAAGAGGCTGCTTGTACCTTCCCTGGCCTCTGGAGTCCAGGGCACTGATGCAATTTTCTCTTCCTTTCCCACATTCACCTTCTCTACCCTTGTGGCAGCTAATGAAAAAGCAGAAGGACACCAAACAAAGGCCCTTGAGGGTCAGAAAAGAAACTCTCCAATTCACATGCTCAGTGATTTAGGAAGCGCTTTAGCAGGAGCCAATGAAAGGAATTTAAATTGAGGATTTTGGAGTTGATCCAGAAGTTGTGACCAGTAGGTGGAAGTAAAACACAAGTTATTCATTGGGGGCAGGGCATTGAGAGATTTGAAGTTCTTGGAGGAGGAAAGGGCCAAAGCAGGAAATCTTCTAGAGGCCAGGTGGGAGGAAGCCCCCAGAAGTGGAAGCAGAGCAAGGAGTGCCAAGGCTGCTTGGGGCCTTACAAGTTTCCAGGCCTTGCCTACCAGTTGAGAACTGAGGCTGAGACAGTTTCCTGGGCAATGCAAAGCAGATTAAAGTTAAATGGCTAAAAATTATTTGGGCTAATTTTAAGATAAGAATTTAAAATTTAAGGGTGTGTTAAGATTTAAGTTTGGCTGCACCCAAAAGAAATCAATTAATTTTATTTCTTCATAGAGATTTCCTGAAGTGGCCTTTCTGTGACACATACAGCTAAGAAAGCCATCTTGGAGAGTTTGAAAGCTACTATGGCTGAAATGACTCATCAATACCACCACCAACTATGCTAAACTCCTCCCATAAATGCATTTGCCCTGCTGCTATGTTGGATGAAGGCTTTTGAATGTGGAGGGATTCTTTCTAGACAAAGACTCCTCCAAGGGATTCATACTCATTGTTGGTGCCCACAAGGACAGTGGTCACAAGAGTTAAATAGGCACATCACTTGGAAGGCCTTTCATTTCTTGGTACATAGATATTTGTTTCTTAATAGACAATTCTGTGAAAAGTAATCCCATTTATAATGATTTCCCAATTATTTTTTTGAGAGCCAAATGAGTTCATTAAAGTAAACTGTCTAGGCAATGCCTAACTCACCACAAAGAGCAAACTTACTTTCACATGACACTTTCTGACCTAATCTCCAGGCCACACCTCTACCTTCAACTTTGGATAGTTGATTAAACAAGGCCAGCTACAGGCCAGGGAACAAAGGGCCAAACTAACTGTGGACATATTTACTTAGAGAAACTTTCACACCAGCATTGATGTCTACCTATTTATACATATATATATATACATATTAACTTAAAGGTCAAAAATATGGATTCTTTACCACTTGTAGTTCATTGGAAGTTGTAGATTCAATTGTAGGTGCTTTTATTTTCATTATGACAGGACAATGGATAATAACTCCTTCTCCCACTCTTCCTTGTCCTTCTTTTTATTCCCCATCCCACCCATCCCTTCCTGAGCTCATCATAAATTCTATTTTTGGTCTGTAGAATCCTGCTCATTCCGTGGTCTTTCCTCACTTATTCTGTCTGCTCTACATGATATCCCCTTTCCTGATTGCCCTGTGGAGGGCCAGCAGGTCCTAGTGTAGTTTGAAGGGTCCTAGTTCTTCAGACCCTCAGATGCTCAGTCCCCACCTTCACAGCTCTAATCAGGATGTCCTTTAGGCCAAAGATGCAGGCTAGCTCCATGTGGTGGTCACAGGGTCACATCTGACATTGCTGTCCCTGTTGGTCCTGATGATGATAAGGATGATGGTAGAAATGTCAAACTACTTGAAGATGCTTTTAGATCTTGGTAGGCATTTTATTTAGGGGGATTTCTGTGAATGAGAAAGCCATTTATGGAGTTTTGATATATTAATGAAATAACTAACAGGTTTTATTGTATTCATGGAAATGATAAAACAACAGAGGAAAATCTGTGACTGGGACATCCAGGCAAATGGCTTTGAACTGTTTTACTTAACAATAACTCTGTGATTATTTAAATTATTCATGGAAATAACAAAAATAATAAAAGAACAATAAAACCTTTTACACTATTAATATCTTATTTTTTTCCAAACCTTTTTAGGATTGCATTAAAAGGACCACAGTCAAAACAGCTTTGAAATAATTTTTAAACAGAGAAAGCCCTGTGATTTAGATATTAATTTACAGTTGTATTATTTCAAATTTTTAAAGAATAATCATGCATATTATACAGGATTCCTATACATCACCCCACCATGAATAGTTTATATTGTAGTGACACATTCATTACAAATGATGAAAGAACATTGTCACAATATTATGGCTACCTATAGTCAATAGCTTATATTCTGTGTAAGTATTTTTCCCACAAAATGTCTTATTATTAATACCAAGTATTATTATTTTATATTCATTAGGGAGCATTCTCATATTTTGATTGTTAGCTACAGTGCATCATTCACCAAGGGGGCTCTCTGTGTTCTATTGTCCCCTGCATTGTACAATCCATCCAAAGTGTCTCAGTTTCATCACAGAGTTGTGCTGTCATGTCAGTCCATTTAAGAATGTTTTCATTACTCCAAAAGGAAAAATACCATACCCCTTATAACCTTCATTATTGACCCATAGCTTTGATATAGTACCTTCTTGGCCATTTTTGTAAGAATATTACAATATTACTGTTAACTATTGTTTATATGCTATAATAGTTGTATTTTCCCATGTATCTCAAAATTCCTAACATCTTGTGTGGCAGTTTGAAATTCTTTTATGAATGCAAAAAGCCAAAGTTTATATTCTTCAACTAATCCTTTCCTATGGGTGCTGAGCTCACTATTTGGACCATGTCAGTGAAGCTTGACTCAGGTTGTATCTTTTCTTTCTTCCTGGAGCTTGCTATAAAAGGAGACAGAAAGAGAGACACAAAGGGAAATGAAGTTCCCAGTTTGAACCTATCATGTGTGAGAGGACTTGAGAATTGCTAATAGCCATAGGTTATGCATGAAGCCCCAAAGACATTGGGCCCATGGAGCAGGTCAAGGCTGAAGATATGAACCATAGGCCTATATTCCAGACCTGAAATTGGGAAAAAAGCAGAGCAGCTGAGTCTCAGAGAGGAGGCCCAAGAAGAGACAAACCTTGTGACAGGTTTCCCACAGCTGAGCAGGTTTCAGAACTTTTTGGGACCTGTGACACTGGTTTTCCTTCCAATTTCTCCTTATGTTAATGCAAATGTTTATCCTGGTATTGTCACTCCTTTGTACATTGGATGCAGATAACTTATAAGTTTCAGAGGTTTACAGTCAGAGGGAAAAGATAAACTGCATACCTATAACTTGTTTTTATGAGACTTTGTAATTAGCATTGTTGCTGAAATGATTTAAGGCTTTTAGAAGTATTGTTATGTGATGAATGTAGGTTGCATATGGAAAGAATATGTCTTTTTGGAATTCAGAGGGTGGAGTGTGACAGTTTGAAATTATTTTGAATCCCAAAAGACTATGCCCTTAAGCTAATCCATTCCCTGGGTGTAGTACCCTTGGATTGCATTAGATTTACCTTAGATCATTTGATTAGACTGCTTTTGGTTAGACTACATAAATGAGATATGAACAAGCTTGGGACTCTGCCCTTTTGCTGGGTTTAATATAAATGGAGACACAGAGAAAGGAAGCAACTATTATGATCCTGCATTGTGAGCAAGAGGACTGCAGGGAAACAGATAAACCCCAAGGGCTGATATAGATCCTGGAGTCAAACCAGCAAAGCACAGAGGCACAGAAAGAGACCCCTGAGAGGCTCAGTCCATGGACTAGCTCAAGTTTGATCAGAGGAGCCATATAAATGATAGCTCCCAGCAGAACTTGGGGGAAAAAGTGGCACATGTGAGATTGAAAGAGCAGTCTCAGTAAGGGACAAGCCCCTACCTGGTTGCACACAGCTGAGGTCTGGGGGATGGTAGATTTGGAGGGGAAGGCAGAGATCAGCCAGCACCTCTCTTGCTATGTGACATGATGCCAGGATCACCAGTCACTGATTGTGGTGAGAAAGCATCTCTGATGGTGTCTTGATTTGGACATTTCATGGCCTCAGAACTGTGTTTTTAACTCAGATAAATACTCTTTATAAAAGCAAATCCATTTCTGATACTTTGTGTTAGCAGAATGTGGCAAACAAAGACAAAAATTGGTATCAGGAGAGTAGGGTTCATGCTGCTTGAAATTACCAAAAATGTTGGACTTGTTTTATAAATGGGTAAGGGGTATTTTTGAAGGACTTGTGAGATGCTAGATAGAAAAGAACTAGACTGCTCTGAAGAAACTGTTGATAGGAATATGGACCCTAAAATCATTTCTGATGAGGCCTTAGAAGGAAATGATGAAATTGCTATTGGAAGCAGAGGAAAGGAAATCCTTGCTTTATAGTGGCAGAGAACTTGGCAAAATTGACTCCTGTTGTTAGAAGGAAGGCTAAATTTGAAAATGATGACTTTGGACATTTACCTGAGGAGATTTCCAAATTAAATATGGAAAATGTGGCCTGGTGTTTCTTTGCAGTTTATAGCAAGATTGGAGAGGAAAGAGAGAAGATGAGAACTGAATTGCTGGGCACAAAGGAAACTGAGGCTAATGATTTGGGAAATTCCAAGCTTCTGGAAAACAGGCCTCCAGAGGATTTTGCCCCACGTGAGGACTTCATTGAATTTGGAAACAGGCAGTCATTTCAGTGCAAGTCAGGAATTTGCAAATGAAGTTATCCAGGAAGGACTTTTGGAAAATCTTACTGAGTGATGGCTTGGATCCTATGAACTGAATCCAAAACTGTGAAGCTTTTTGAGACTTGAATGAACAAATCACTGTCAGCCTAGACTAAAAGTTGCAGAAATAAAAGAAATTGAAGGACAAACCCCATCAGGAGGAAAACTGTGGAAGCTGACTTCTGGACTTGGGGCCAGGTGAGGGCCCCCACACCCATGTGTGGGGAAAGGGTGAGTTTTTCCAGACATTTGAAGAGGATGGTTATTCCAGCTCATTTTTAAGGGAGATTTTGGCTTCTCCAGGCAGAGAGGGTGGTACACATTCTCTGGTCATTCATGAGAGTTAGGTCACCTCCTGACTGCTTTGAGGGTGTTTGGCCTATTCCCCATAAATAAGGGATTGTTAGGTCACCTTCCCAAATTTCTGAGGGGCTTATGCCTGTATGCTGGAGATTATGGAGATTGTTGCCACAGCCCCACTCTACTAATGGGGTTGATACTGTATCCCAGAATTTGGGGAATATGTGGCCTTCAACCCAATGTTCTTAGAGGATAGGTTCTAGAACTCAGCAATCACCCAAATGCTTGATTAGGATGGAGCTGATAAGAGGACTTTGGGGGAATTCTGTGGAAGGGGTGGAGTCCCATGAGCTTCCTAGGAGGAAAAGAAACCATCATTCTTTAGATGACCCTCAGACTTTGAATTCTAATGGAGTACACCCTGCAGGTTTTCAGAATTCTTTGGCAGTCCTGATGCTTAACAAATCTACTCTAGTATATGTGGAACACTTCTATTATATTTGAGTTGTTAAAAATGAGGATCCTGATTCCAAAGGACTGTGAAGTGTTTGATTCCACTTTGCTACCAAGTCTCTAGGATTTCATGATGTTTCTGGTACATGATGTTGCATGATGAATAGGAAGGTCCTATTGTAGTTCTCAGCTCTTTAGGGAAGGTGTTCTCAAGCTTTGATACCTATTGTTGTCACCTAAGGACATATTAGTTTATTTTATTTTTAAAGATTTATTACTTTACTTTTTTCTTCCCCCCACCCCCCTGTTGTTTTGTGCTCATTGTCTGCTGTCTATGTGTTCTTCTGTGTCTGCTTGTCTTGTCTTTAGGTGGTAGCAGGAACCAATCCTGAGACCTTCCAGAGTGGGAGAGAGGTGTTCAGTCTCTTGCACCAGCTCAGCCCACTGGTGTGCTGCATCTCTTATTGTCTCTCCTCTGTGTCTCTTTTTGTTGCATCATCTTGCTGTGCCAGCTCTCTGCATGGGCCAGCACTCCTGTGCAGACCAGCTTTCTTGTGTGGACCAGTACTCCATGAGGCCAACTCTCTTCTCAGGCCAGCTTGCCATGTGGGCCAGCTTTCCTTTCACCAGGAAGGCCTGAGAATCAAATCCTGGACCTCTATAAGGTAAGTGGAGTCCAATGGCTTGAGCCACATTTGCTTCCCAACCTGAGGACATTTTAAAACTGTGAATGTCCAGGGAAAAAATAGGAATAATTAGATCAGAATCTCTTGCGATGGGAACCAGGCATCAGAAAATTTTATGATTCCCAGACAATTTCCAACTGCAGCAGGGATTGATATCAAGTACCTCCAAATGTGTAATCCAAAATGGGAAACATCTAGCTATAAAAATGTGAACATTGTCACAAATTCAAATCCATACATTTTAATAAAAACAGCTATTTTCTTTTGTGTACTTTTGAATTTTCTTTGTTTTCAATTGTTTAAATACTGGAGGAAGACAGTAGAAACCCTTTGTTTTGCTGAGACTGGAAATACAAGTCTTAAAAAATAATAAAGAATTGCTTTGGTTTTCCCCAAAGTCACCTGTTTCTCATAAATATTTTTTGAGTATATATTTACATTATTCAAGGAAGCAAACCTAAAATTAGGGAATTATTAAAAAGAAATCTCAGATATCCAAGATGGCAGAGTAGTCAATGACAAGCTATAAGTCTCCTCCAGAATCTGTGAGAGGACAGAAAGTCTTGTGGGTCATAGGGGAAATGTGTGACTGTGGGGGCAATCAGAAAGGGCAGCTGCAGATAGGGAGGCCCAGCCAGGCATTAATGGAGAGGCAGAGAGCTGGGCAATCACACTGGCTTGGGAGAGCCCAGCCAGGCACAGGGACAGAAGGGAGTGACAGACAATCAGGACAGTGTAGGCATGCTGATGGTTGGAAGGTAGAATGATGCAGCCTATCTGGAGGAAATTTTGCAGTGTCTCAAGAATCTATGTATAGAATTGCCATATTAACCAAAAATCCCAGTACTATGTATACTCACAAAAAGGTTCATAATGGCATTGTTCACAATTGCCAAAAGATGGAAGCAACCCAAGTCTCCATCAAATATGAATGAATGAACAACATGTGGTATATAGGCAATGGAATAATATTCAGTTATAAGAAGGAATGAAATATTGACATATGTGACAACATGGATGATGGTCAAGGACATTTGGTTGAGTGAAATAAACCAAACAGAAAGGGACAAATATTGCATGATCTCACTGAAATGAACTGAGAATTCATTTAGCAGACTAAGGGAGGTAGAGTCTGGAAGATACGATGTAGGAGTTAGAAGGGGAGTAGAGATTGGTGAGCTGATGTTTCATCTGTGCAGTATTTATAATTTGGTTGATTGTAATGGTTTGGGAATAGACCAAGGTGATGGTGACATGGCGATGTGAGTATAATTCACAGCACTGAAGTGTGAGTGTGATCATTGTTGAAAGTGGAAGTTTTGGCCCATCCATATGGCTAGAAGGATAGCTAGAGGATAAAATGGGTGTACTGTGTAACTCACTGAATTCTGGGGTAGCCTAGGATTGTACTTAAGAATACAAACATAAGAATGTTCTTTCAGGATGTATAACAAAGGTACATTACTAGTACAGGGTGTTGATAGTGGGGTGGTATATGGGGAAAAATGCACCTAAAGCATAGCTCTGTGGATATAGATGTATTCATGTTGTCATGGGTATGCTTTTTTGTGGGAACTCTTTGGTTTAAATATCTTTGAAACAGTGAAAACCTGCTTTGCTGCACAAGCAATATGCTGCATGAGAAATAGATGCTGTTATCGATTTCTGCTGAAAACAATAAGAACTTTCTTACTCTACATTGTTACATACTTAGACCTTTCTGCTTCTCCAAAATCTCCTGAGCAGCCCAGAACTTTCTGAGCCTCTACATATACACCATGTCCTTGAGCACACCTCCCACAATGGCTGGACTGTATATATACTGGAGCAGAACAATAAATGCCCCCCCCAAAAGAATACTAAGCTTCAGAGTACTTTCATTTCATTCCTGTGGCATTTTCTCTATAGGTAGAATCCCACAACAGCTAACAAAATATTAAACTTCCATTCTGTAAGCCTTGCTAATTTCTCAAATAAAATGGCAAAAATCTCTGGAATGTATAAGCCACACTTAAGAAGAAAACAGACCTTATGCCCAGCCCTCAATCTTAATACATAGTGTGAAGTGTTTATGGCTAAGAGATTTCTGAGAGAATCAGGAGGTCATTCCATAGGTTATGCTTATGGAGGTCTTAGAAGGATTTCACCAACATCCACAGTAAACAAGGCCTCTCAAGTGCTCTAGGAATGCCCAGACATCAGAGGCCAGGCACTCAGCCCCATGAAATCCACACCCCTTCTGTGGTCCCTATCTGGGAATATATGATACTCTATTTCCCCAATGTAATAATGTTATATTGATTTATATTTCCCCTAATCATGACTCTTCTACTCCTTTTCTTTGAACCCATAATTGTCAATGCACCTTTTAAGTATATTTCTCAGATACTTAAATCTTCAGACTATGCATATGCCAGTTTCTTCCTGAATCCCATCAGAATAGCAGCTAAATAGTACTCTCCACTATGGGCAGCCAACAAAGTGATGATAATGGTTAGTTCCCATCCAAACTGTCTGCAGCATTTGTGAACAGAATTATTTATTCCATCTGCAATATGGTATCTGAGTCCCTTCTCAGTCTGTGGTTGGTGGAGCAGATGTGGTCCTGGTCCCTTAGATTTGGAGAATGCACAATCATAGGGGGTGTGTGGCCATGGACCAAAGTACATTTGTTGTTATCCTGGTTGTTATCTTGTGTTGATGGAAGGATTTGTAACATTGGTATAAAGATAGTTGCCTGGCATTCAGAAGGAAGGTGGAGAGATTAATGGGTGGGAAACAGGACATATTTGGGATGGTGAGATTCTTGTGCATAATACTGCAATGATGGACACATAACATTACACATTTGTCAAGGCTTATGAAATAGTGCACAACAAAGTGTAAAGCATAATGTAAACTATAGACTTTGCTTAGTAGCAGTGCTTCAATATTGTTTCAAGTGTAATAAATGCACCACACTAACCTAAGATATCAATAATAGGAGAAACTGTGTATATGGGTATGTATGTGAGGTTTCTATGGAAATTCCCTCTACTACTGGTATAATTTTTCTGTAAATGTAAACCTAAAACATCTCTAACAATAAAGTTAATTATAAAAGAGAAATCTGTTGAGTCCCATTCAAATGTAAGTTTCAATTCCAAAGGAGAAGTCAATCAAATTATGAAGTATACTTTGTAAGGCTCTCAAATTTTAAATTATTTTCTCCCTTTAAAAAAGAAAAATTAGGTTATTAATTGACTTCCCATTACCCTTCAGATGAGTAGGATCATTAACTTGACCTAGGGAACACTATGTGGCCTCTACCTTAACACTCCATCTTGTCATTTATACTATTCTGTCACATCATTCATAGAGATATAAAATTTATTATTCCTTTAATTTCCCTTCAATTTTAATTTCAGATTTCCTCTAGGGAATTCTAGCTATTAGAAAATAGCTAGTTTTTCTGGTACCACACTGTATCTCCAGGAGCAAGAAATTTCCTTGTTCAAAGAATTCATTCAAAAGTATTTATTGACTAAATAAAGGATAAACTATTTTCAATTGATCTCTCACAATGTGAAATATCTCTCTATTCTTTGAGGTTTTATGAGGGTTTAACACTGTGTCTGGTAAATGCAACCAAATCAACAAGTTCAGATTAAGTTAAGTATACATTTAATAAGGGTGGGTATCCTGGAATGTAGCAATGATTAAGTTTATTAACTCTTTACACTGTAGCAATGTAAGAAAAATAGAGGAGGCATTTGATCAGCAGAGCACAGACTGGATGGTTCAGCTGTGGAGAATAGCAAAGTGCTGCTTTCCTGTGGAAACTGCCTGAAACCCTATTTGGCATCACTGTCTTGTAAAATTTCAATTATGGTGAATGCTCCATAAATTCAAATGTGAGCCAGCCTAATACAGTTCCTATTTTATTAGTCCTGTCAATTATCATATATTCTTTCTATGGAAGCAATATTTAAATATCTAAATTTTAATAGTGCCTACTTATATCTTCCCATTTACCTCACCTCTTGTACATTTCTGCAAAATTTTTAAAAGAACTATATTTAGTCTCTATCCTAACCTTGCAACTCCTCAACAGCCTCCATTCAAGTTTACACCTTCTCCACTTAATGGCCATTACTGTTGATAGGCAAGTTTTCTAAATATCTCTAAATCCACTGATTGTTTCTTCATCCTATGTGATTCCTCAACAAGTCCAACAATTTCCTCAAAAAGACATCTTTCCCTTGACAACTCTTTCACAATATTCTCCTTGCTTTAGTTTGATTTCTTAAATGTTTGACAATGGAAACCCTCATGATTTGGTCCCAAGCATTTCTTTTATTCTCCCTCTATATTCTCTACCTAGGTACACTCTTAGTTGTGCAGTGGATGGCCATGACCGTGGTACAGTGATGCTATTTGGCTGGGCAGTGCTGTTGTACTGTTTTAAATTCTCACCAGCATTGTGTAAGGGAACCTCATTCCCCAGAGCCTTACCTATTTCAGGCTTGTTTCATCACTTAACATGCAATCTCTTGCTTTTCCTCCCAAACCCACTAGATTTTTTTCTTTATTTTTTATTTTTATTTTTTCTTGATTTTAATCACTTCATTCAAACACATAGTCATTCTCAAAGCTAGAAGCTGGAGTGCAGATGGAGCATGTCATATAGATGCAGAGTTGTCTTCATTCAAAGCCTTCTTTCAATGACCCAAGCAACAGCAGGTTAAAAACTGCAGAGCCTCTGGGAAACTCCCAGGTCTGGGGAAAATCCGTTCCCTTACTTTTCCTAGCTCAAGAGCGAAAGTTAAACCATTTGAAAATCAGTGGCATGGAGGCATTTTACCTCTACAGGATGAAATTTCTGGATCGCTGGGGATATCTCCTGATTGGACAGGGTGGAGCATTGATGGGCAGGAGTGGGGGAGCTCTGGGGTGTCAAATGGGGTGTGGGACCAGCAATGTGCCACAGATGTCACATCGTGAATTCCCTGCAGTCTCAGCCTGAGTCAGGAATGGAGAGTCAGAGATGGGATAAAATGTGTACCAAGGAATCTGGGCACAGGGAGGTTGCTCCTGGCTCCTGCTCCTGCAGTGAAGGCCTCATTCCTGACTCCCCTGAAGGCAGACCCTGCTGGGGAGGTCCATTAGACCCTACCCCCTCTCTGGACTCTGGAGCACAGATGAGGTTCTCTTTTCTCCTCCCACATCCTCCTTCTCTACCCTTGTGGCAGCTAAAGAAAAAGCAGAAGAACACCAAGCAAAGGCCCTCCAGGATAAGAAAAGAAATTATCCAATTCACATGCTCCATGACCACAGGAAACAATTTAGCAGAATGAGCAAATGTAGGGAATTTAAATTGAGGATTTTGGAGTTGACCCAGAAGAAGATATGACCACTAGGGGGCAGTAAAACACAAGCTATTCATTGAAAGCAGCTCATTGACAGGTTTAAAGAGCTTAGAGGAGGCAAGGGCCAATGCAGGAAAATTTCTAGAGGCCATAGGTGGGAGGGAGTCCCCAGAAGGGGAAGCAGGGCAAGAGGTGTCAAAGCAACATGGGGCCTTACAAGCTTCCAGGCGTAATATACCAAGTGAGAGTTGAGGTCGGTCCAGTTTGCTGGACAATGCAAACCTGGTTAAAGTTAAATGGCTTAAAATTATTTGGACTAATATTAAGATAATTGGATGTGTAAGAATTAGAATGATGAGGAGGGAGAGAAAGAGTGAAGAAAGGGCTGAAATTAAAAAGTTAATATTAATTAAAAAAAGAAGAAAACAGAATAGATAGAATAGTTGTGGGATAATAAAAAAACATGGTATGTAAGAACTACAACAGAAAGCAGAAGGCAGATGAAGGAAGGGGAACAGATAGTTTGTGAGGCAAAATCAATATAGACAGAGAATGGGAAATCACTGAAGAAGAAGCACATCAAAGAAGAGACAAGCTAGCAGCACCTAATTAAAAGGGAAAAAAAAAAGAAGGAAAAAAGAAGAGGGGGAGGAAAGAGGAAAGAAAAGCAAGAGACAACAAATAAACAGAGAAAAACCAAACAACCACACAAGCAAGCAGTCAAACAAAGCTCAGGAGGAAAAGTGTTCCTTCTAGGGTCCTTGTGGAACCTCTCAGCCTGCTTGTGTATATGAATCAATTTCTCTGCAGGGGTCTATCTGCAGGTTTTGAGGCAGATTTAACAATTAAACTAAATTAAAAAGAAGAATTCATTTTTTAAAGCGACTGTCTTCTTTTTATTTATTTATTTTTGGCAAAATAAGGGACCCAAAATAAGTCCTCTTTTAGACCACTCCTTAACTGAGGGGACCCTAACTAGGCTTGTGGAAACTAATCAAGCACTTCCCTCTTCCTGGCCTCCCCAGGGGAGCTGAAGCTCTGATGTTTGTCAGTGCAGAACGATAAATTTGCCTGACTCCACCCCTTCTGGAGCCAAGCCTCAGAGTCAACGGGCTGCTGGGTAAATCAGGCTTCCTCAGTAGATTCACCTCTCCCCTCAGCCTGGTGCTGCTTCAAGCCAGCTTATCTGCTTTCAAAAGCTATGAGGGAGTCCAGGCAGCCAAAACCACAGAAGGGAAACTCCTCTTCACCTTCTGTCAGAACCCTCCCTGTCTCGGAGAACGCTCCCTCACACTGGGTTGCTGTGTGGGATTCACGGCTGAAACCAGCTTTTTTCCCTGAGGGTGGGGCTCAGCTGTCTGTGTTAACCACCACAGGCAGGTTTAAAACTCACGAATCTCTACCGATCAGTCCACGGCATCAATCTGCCTGCAGATAGATGTCCTAAGCTTCTCGCTCCATGCTCCCACAGCACAGACACCTGGGCAGGACCCTGTCCACAATGGGCCATCCTCAGAGAGCTAGTCAGTGAGTGCCCTCCTAAACCGATGCCATCTTGCCTCTCCTTCTGATCAATTTTGAGCTTCATGATATTTCAAAAAGTTTGTATATGTTAAACATGTCTACGCAATTCATTTTATATATGAGCTCAGGTTAGAGTTTATGCTTAGGCTAAATTTTACCTAAATTCAAGCAATCACAGATTTTTTCTGGATTAGCACTTAACTCCAACATTAATTACAATTTAATGACTTTACTGAGTTCCTAATTTTTTCCATTCCTGGGTATCTATTTGGAATACTAAGGTTCACAAAATTAAGCTTACTAATGATATGATTTTAGAAGTGTCTTTCCTACAGGTAGGTTGGTTGAATATTATGTCTAACATTTTCCTTATCTTAAAGGCACTTTTTCTCCCTGTAGTAATTAAAAAAAAAAAACAGAATAAATTGTTAGAGTAGGATTAGGGGGATGAAAAATTTGAAAAGTTCCAAGTATCCCTTTCAGTATAATTCGAACATTCACTATTAGCTGGGAAAGAATATCAAATTAATAAATACTCTAGGCATAAGAAAACATTATAGGACATAACAATCAGAAAAGATTTTCAGTCTTGGAGTATGATTAAAAAAAAAAGTTGGGATGTCAGGGAGGTAAAAAAGAGGGAAAAATCTTCAAGGACAAAGATCATTATATGAAAGTTTAATCACAATAACAAATCAATATCCTTTCCCAATGTGAAAGACACTTGAATAAAGCTTGAGAAGCATATGGAATAAACACATGTGACTAAAATTTCCCTAGTGTCCTCAGCTACATTTTAGAAATCATAAGTCATGTAAGGAAACCTGAAAAAAAAAACCCATAACTCAAGGAATCCTGAATTTAATATATTCAAACACATACTCACTATATCATGAGACCCCTCTCCTGATGCACAGGTCCTTAGAGCTCACCTGGACTCTGGTACTGAGGAAATTCTGTTCCTTCTCTCCACACTTCTTGTTCCAACTGGGAAAGCACATTTGATTTGCAGGCTTGATATCCTGTTTATATGAAAAACTTTGAGTTGTGATAGTAACAGAGCATGATCATGAAGTTCATGGCAGGTTACCAAAGAATAAGGTAAGCATTGAAAGTCAGCAATGCAACAATACCTTGAACTCAGATCACTGATAATATTAAACTAGAAATTTTAACTCTTGACCTTTTGCCCATTTCAATGAGGATGACTTTTTGTTGCTACCCATGCACTAGTGCAAAGAGTGACTGCAGAATCATCTATATTCTAAATGGGGAGAAATCTATGTTTCCAGAGTGATTGAATATTATGTTAAAAAGTAATCCAATAAATATAAGTTCCAGAAGAATGCTCTAAATTCTGTGTAAAAAAAGGTATTTGCAATGATTTTACTACTGTGTTCTGAAGCAACAGCATAGCCCTTGGAGGAGAATATTTATTACACCACAATCAATTATTTAACCATTCAAAAAGTATTCATTGAGTCCCCAGCACTGCCCTGAGTGTTGTTAATGGAGATTCAAGAAAATCATTAAATTGTGATTTAAAAAGATTAAATTCTATTGGGGTGAACTAGATTTAAATAAAAATTAAGGAAACAAATTGTTAGGCAGTTTTGTTTTAAAAAACAATATAAATCTATTAAAATTATAAAATTTATAATGGTAATGGGTGTAGGCCAGGTCACATCTCATAGTTCGGAGAAGGCCCACGTATCCAAAAAATAAGAGGGGACCTTAAGGCCTACTCCATTCTGTGGCAAGTTCCATAGAAAAGCCACACTTTGTTTTTCTCCCAAAGTTCTGCATTGTTTAATTTCTTTTTCCATGCAAAAAACAACCTCCATTTGTATTTCTTTTGTGTAGAGAAAACATTTAATTAATCCACTAAGTGATACATTCCAGGGAGAAAACCCTGATTGCACAGACTGCAGATCCTGAACTTAATCAGGGTTTCTTTCAATGAGATGCATTCTGTTCACCTTGATTGAATTTACAAGATAATTAACAAGTTAAAATTCACTTATGATTTTGGAAAAACAAGAGATAAGATCATTGAGAAGGATGATTGAAAGTCTACTTTATTAATTAATTCATCAAATACTTTATAGTTCATTCTTTGTAACAGGAAATATGCAAAGTCCTGGAATACAACAGGGAACCATATATACTGGTTCTATATGAACAAAGAGCTTGAATTCTCTGGAGGAAAGATGGGATTACAAATAAAGGGAAGAGTTCTAGGAAGATTGTGTCTGAGGAGGTTTGCAGGGCTCAGATTTCTGATAAAAACAATGGAGAAAGAGCCAAAATCTGTCCAAGGGACATGCTTTGGGGGTCAGGATATCAGAAGAGTGCTACACAACTCCCAGGAAGTTGAGGGAGAGAGAGATGAAGAACCCAGAACAACAAATGTAAGTTCCCCAACCCCCTCAATGACTGGGAAGTGCTTGCCTGTCACACCCTCAATATATTAAGGTGGGGTAAAACCCCAGGTTCACCACAGCCAACTGAGAGGGGAACAGATGTCTTCCTCCCTGTCTGCTGTTACAGGAAAAAGGGAGGGGGAATTGGATGGCTTCTCTTTGGGGAATTTGGCCAGCAGAGTAAACAAAGGAAAGCAAAGAATGAAACAACTCTGTGGAAGTGTGTGCAGATGAGTGCCATCTACTGGCTGGTCTGCAAATTGCATGAACAAAAACTGCTTTGGGGTTTCTCTGTACCCTAACTCCTAGGAGAAAATCTGCACATTAGTCAGTCCCAAGCACAATTTTGATAACATAAGCTGGGAAATTTTAAAGAATTAGAATAAGTTGAACCATATATCAAAGAAGAGCTGTGAAAAAAATAGGTAGGAGAGAAAAACTGGCCAACAAAATAAATACACTAAAAAATTCAAATGTCTAGACAACAGCAAAAAATTACAAGCCATATTAGGAAACAGGAAGAGATGACCCAGACAAAGGAATAAACTATATATCCTGAAGAGATACAGTGTTTAAGACAATTAATCAATGATAAGAACACAATTCTCCTAAATCAATTCAAAGAATGGAAAGAAAATATAACTAAAGATATAAAGGATATTTAGAATACAAGGGGTGAGCATAAAGAACAATTTGAAAGCCTGCAAAGGAAAGTAACAGACTTTATGGGAATGAAAAGAATGATAGATGAGATTTTAAAACATACATTAGAGGCACATAAGTGCAAATTTGAATTGCTAAAAGAAAGAATTAATAATTTCAAAGATAGAATATCTGAACTGGAAAAGACAGGAGAACAGAAAGAGAAAAATATGAAATAAATGGAAAAGGGTCTCAGGGATTTGAATGACAACGTGAAACATACAAACATTCACATTATTTGTTTCCCAGAATGAGAACAAAATGGAAAAGTTGCAGAAAGAATATTTGAAGAAATAATGACTGAAATCTTCCTAATGTTTTTGAAAGACATAAATATCAATACCCAAGGACAATGCACCCCAAACAGAAAAAAATCCAAATAGACATACCTGGAGGCACTTACTATTCAGAATGACAAATACCAGAGATGAAGAGAGGATTCTGAAAGCAACAAGAGCAGAGAAAAGCATCACTTACAAAGGAACCACAATAAGAATAAGTGATGACCTCTCATAAGAAACCATGGAGGTGAGAATAGAGTGGTATGATGTATTTAAGGTATAGAAAGAGAAAAGCTGTGAGCCAAGAAATCTGTACCCATCAAATGACAGTGAATTCAAAGTCTTCACAGACAAACAAAAACTGATAAACATATGTTATAAAAAGACAAGAATTACAAGAGATACTAAAGGGAGTGCTGTAGCTTCAAAGAAAAAATCAAGGGTGAGAAACTTGGAGGAGAAAATAGAAATGAAGATTATTAGGAAGCATAAATTAAAGGGTAAAAAAGACAAAAGTAAGATATGACAAGAGAAAGCCAAAGTTCAAAATGGGTGAAGTAATGCCTTTAAAATAATAACATTGAATGTTGATGGTTTGAACTCTCCAATCAAAAGGCATACACTGATAGAATGGATTAAAAATTTGAGCCATCTATAGGTTGTCTACAAGAGACTCACCTCAGACATAAGGACATACCGACGCTAAAAAGGAAAGTTTGAAAAAAGATATTCCATGCAAATAGTAACCAAAAAAAGAGCTGGAGTAGTGATACTAATATTGGACAAAATAGATTTTAAATACACAGTTGTTATAAAAGATGGAGAAGGTCATTATATATTAAGTAAAAAGGCAATTCACTAAGAAGAAATTAATATACTAAATATTTATGCACCTCACCTGACTGCCCCAAGATAAATGAGGCACATGCTGGCAAAACTGAAGGAAGAAATAGATGTCTCTACAATAATAGTTGGAGACTTCAATACTCCAATCTCAGTATTGGATAGAATATCTGGGCAGAGGATAAAGAAACAGAGGGCTTGAAATAATATGATAGATGAACTAGACCTAACAGACATCCATAGAACACTGAATCCCAAAATAGCAGGATATATAATCTTTACAAGCACTCATGGATCCTTCTCCAAGATAGACCATACAAAGGGTCACAAGACAAGTCTCAATAAATTTTAAAAGATTGAAATTATACAAAATATTTATTGTGATCATAACAGAATGAAGTTGGAAATTGATAATGGATGGAAAAAGGGAAAATTCATAAATAGATGGAGATTAAACAACACTCTTAAACAATCAGTGTGTAGAAGCAGAAATTGCAAGAGAATTCAGCAAATATCTAGACATGAATGAAAATGAGAATACAACATATCAAAACCTATGGGACACCACAAAGAGCTGAGAATGAAATTTATAGCCTTCAATTAACTAAAAAATGTGATACACTAAAAAAGATGATAGAGGAGAGTGGATGTAGCTCAAGTGCTTGAGTGCCTGTTTCCCATTCGCTATGTCTTGGGTTCTCTGGTACCTCTTCAAAACAAAACAAAACAAAAGAAAACAAATGAAAAAACAACTCTCTTTGGGGAACAGATATAGCTCAGTGGTTGAGCACCTGCTTCCAATGAGCGAGGTCCTGGGTGTAGTCCCCAGTGCCTCCTTAAAAAAAAGAAGAAAGAACTAAATTTGAAAATATAACTGCACATCTGGAGTAAATAAAAAAAGAGCAAACTAATCCCAAACCAAGCCAAAGGAAAGAAATAGTAAGGATCAGAGCAGAAATAAATGAAATAAAAAACAAAAAAGCAACAGAGAGTATCAACAAAACCAAAATTTTGGTTCTCTGAGAAGATCAATAAAATAAACAAACCATTAACTAGATGACAAAAGAAGACAGAATATGCAAATAAATAAAATCACAAATGAGAAGGGGACATTACCACTGACACCTCAGAAATAATAGAGACCATAAGAGGATTCTATGAATAACAGTAAGCCAAAAAACTAGACAATGTAGAGGAGATGGACAAATTCCTAGAAATACACTAACCATCTTAAATGACCCTAGAAGAAATAGAAGACCTCAACAACTGGTCATAAGTGAAGAAATTAAAACAGTCATCAAAAACACCCAAAAGATGAAAAGCCCAGGACAAGATGGCTACACAGGTGAATTCTACCAAACATTCAGAGATGACCTAATACAAATCTTGATCAAGCTGTTCCAAAAAATTGAACAGGAAAGAATGCTATGAACTTCATTCTATGACGCTAACATCACCCTAATACAAATACCAAATAGAGATAATACAAAAAAGAAAATTGCAGGCCAATATCTCTAATGAATACAGATGTAAAAATTATCAATAAAATACTTGCAAACTGAATCCAAAAGCACATTAAAAGAATTGTACGCTGCAATCAATTAGGTTATATCCCAGGTAAGCAAGGGTGGTTCACCACAAGAAAATCAATTAGTGTAAAAAAATCACATGATAAATTGAAGAAGAAAAATCACATGATCCTCTGAATTGATGCAGAAAAGGTATTTGATAAAATACAGCACTCCCATTCTTGATAAAAACACTCCAAATATAGGAATCGAGGGAAACTTTCTCAACATGGTAAAGTGCATATATGAAAAACCTACAGCTAACATTGTACTCAATGGTGAAAGAATGAAAGCTTTCCCACTGAGATCAGGAACAACACATGGATGCCCACTGTCACCATTTTATTCAAAAGTATGCAGGTGAGCCATCAGGTCCTGTGCACAGGTGCACCACCAGGCCCCATAAGCATGTGAGCCATCAGGCCCCATGAGCGGGTGAGCCGCCAGGCCTCAAGTGCGGCTGCACTGCAAGGCCCCATGACTATGTGAGCAATCAGCCCCTGTCCATGAGTGAGCAATCATGTTCCGTGCACAGGTGCAACAGCAGGCCCCGTGAGTGGGTGAGCCATCAGGCCCTATGCATGGGTGCACCACCAGGCTCTGCAAGTGGTTGAGCTGCCAGGTCCCATCTGTGGGTGAGCCACCAGGCCCCATGCATGGTTGAGCCATCAGGCCCCATGTGTGGGTGTCCTGCCAGGCCTCATGAGTGGATGAGGCTCCAGGCCCCTTCCGTGAGTGTGCCACCAGGCCCCACCAACAGTTGAGCCACTAGGCCCCGTTAGCCACCCAGCAAGATGATAACATAACAGGAGAGTGACACAAGGGAGAGCCATGATGAGATGCACCGAAAAAACAGGAATTAAGGTGGTGAAGGTGGTAGGACACCTCTCTCCCACATTTGAGATTCCAAGGATCAAATCCCAGTGAAGACAGGAGGAGAAGGATGAGAAGAGAGGGCAGGAAACAGACACAGAGAGTTGCCCAGCAAATGGACATAGAAACAACAAAAATGGGGGGGGGGAGTAAAAATGGATAAAAGTAAATAAATAAATAAATCATTTAAAAAATGTATAGGGGAGGAAGATACGCACTATAGTTAGTAATACTTTGATGATGCTCTTTTATGATTTGCTAACAAATGTTTCACAATGCAGTGTGTTTGCATGGGGTGGTGATGTGTGGGAGCCCTGCATGATGTTATGCATTTTTGTTTTGTAAGATCACAATGTTTACTGACACTTATAGTTTATGTATGTTCATGTATGAAAGGATATACTTCAATATATTGTTTTTTAAAAAAAGAAATAGATGTCTCTACCAAAATAGTTGGACTTCAATATACCACTTTCAGCATTGGATATAACATCTGGGGAAAGGATCAATAAGCGAACAGAGAGCTTGAATGATATGATAAATGGCCTAAACCAAATAGACATATAGAGAACATTGCACACCAAAACAGCAAGATATATTTTCTTCTCAAGTGCTTATGATCTTTCTCCAGGATAGACCACACATTGGGGCACAAAGAAGATCTCAATAAATTCAACAAGATCAAAATTATACAAAGAACTTTCTCTGATCATAATGGAATAAAGCAGGAAATCAAGAAGAGGCAGAAAAAGGAAAAAATCACAATTATATGGATATTAAGCAACACACTGTTAAATAATCAGTGGGTCAAGAAATAAATTTTGAGAGAAATCAATAAATATGTCAAGATGAAAGTAAATGAGAACACAATATATCAGAACCTATGGAATGTGGTGAAGGCAGTGCTAAGAGGGAAATTTATATCACTCAATGCTTACATTAAAAAAGAAGAAAGAGCTAAAATCAATGACCTAACTACATAGCTGGAGGAACTATAAAAAGAACAGCAAATTATTTCCGAGGCAAGCAGAAGGAATGAAATAAAATCAGAGTAAAAATAAATTAAATTGAGTACAGAAAAAACAGTAGCGAGAAGTAATAAAACCAAAAGTTGGTTCTTTGAGAAGGTTAAGAAAATTGACAAATCCTTAGATAGGCTGACAAAGAAAAAAAGAGAAGATGCAAACAAAATAAAAAATTGAAAGTGAGGACTTTACTACTGACCCCACAGAAATAAAAGAGATCATAAGAGTATACTATGAACAACTGTGTGCCAACAACTAGACAATGTAGATGAAATGGAAAAATTCCTAGAAACATCTGAAAAAACTACACTGCACCCAAAAGAAATAGAAGACCTAAACACTGATCACAAAAGATTGAAACAATCATCAAACAACTCCTGAAAATAAAAGCCCAGGACCAGATGGTTTCAGAGGTGTGTTCAAACAAGCATTCAAAGATTTAATACCAATCTTACTCAAACTCTTCCAAAAAACTGAACAAGAAGAAAGGCTACTGAACTCAATCTATGAAGCCAATATCACCCTAATACCAAAGCCAGATAAGGGTATTACAAAAATAAAATTATAAACCCAACTCCCTGATGAATATGGATGCAAAAATCCTCAACAAAATACTTGCTAATCGAATACAATAACACATTAAAAGAATTATACATCACGATTAAGTGGGTTTTATACCAGGTATGCAAGCATGTTGTGGTTCAACACAAGAAAATCAATCAGCCTAATACACTACATTAATAAATCAAAGAAGAAAAATCACATGATCCTATTGATAGATGCAGAAAAGGCATTTGACAAAATACAGCATCCTTTCTTGATAAAAATATGACAAAAGTTAGGAATCGAAGGAAACTTTCTCAACATGATAAAGGCCATATATGAAAAACCCACAGCTAATATTGTACTCAATGTTGAAAGACTGAAAAGTTTTCCCATTGAGATCAGGAACAAGACAAGGATGCCCAATGTCACCACTGTTGTTCAATATAGTGTTAGATGTTTTAACTATAGCAATCAGGCAAGAAAAATAAATAAAATGTATCCAAATTGGAAGGGAAGAAGTAAAAATTTTGCTATTTGCAGGTGATATGAACCTATACCTAGAAAGCTCTGAAAACTCTACAAGAAAGTTGCTAGAGCAAATAAACAATTTCAGTAGAGTGGCAAGATAGAAGATCATTAAGCAAAATTAAGTGGTGTTTCTATACACTTTTAATGCACAATCTGAGGAGAAATTCAGGGAATAATACCATTTATAATAGCAGCTAAAAGAATCAAATATTTAGGAATAAACTTAACCATGGATGTAGAGCACATGTATTCAGAAAACGACAATGCATTGCTAAAAGAAATAAAAGAGATCCAAATATTTGGAAAAACATTCCATGCTCATGGATTGGAAGACTAAGTATCTTTTAGATGTCAATTCTATCCAAAGTGATATATAGATTCAATGTGATCCCAATAAAAATTCCATCAGTATTTTGTAAACCAATGGAAAACACAATTTTCAAATTTATTTTTTAGTGTAAGGGGCCTCAAATAGCCAGAAACCTCTTAAAAAGGAAAAGCAAAGTTGGAGAACTTTCACCTCTGGACTTTGTATCATATTACCCAGGTATAGTGATTAAAAAACAGCATGGTACTGGCATGAAGATAGACACACAGACTAATGGAACCAAATGGATGGTTGAGAAACAGACACATCTATGGTCAAGTGATTTTTGACAAGGCTGTCAAACACACCCAGCTGATGCAGAATAGTCTATTCAACAAATGGTGCTAGGAGGAACAGATATCCATAGCCAAAAGAAAGAAAGAGGACCCCTCTCACATCTCATACAAAAATTAACTCAAAATGGGTCAAAGACCTAAATATAAAAGCAAGAACCATAAAGCTCCTAGAAGAAAATATAGGAAAACATCTTTAAGACCTGGTGGTGGGTGGTGGATTCTTTAACCTTACACTGAAAGCACGAGTAGTGAAAGAAAACAGGTTAAATGGGACATCCTCAAACTTAAACACTTTAGTGATTCAAAGGACTTGCCAAGAATGTGGAAAAGCAGCCCATTCATTGGAAAAAATATTTGGAAACCACATATCCAGTAAGGGTTTCATTTCCATTCTATATAAGGAGACCATGCAACTCAATAAAAGAGCAAGCCATCCAATTAAAATATTGGTAAATGGGGAGTGGATGTGGCTCAAGCAGTTGAGCATGTGCTTCCTACATGGGAGGTCTCAGATTCAGTTCTTGGTGCCTCCTAAGAAATAAACAAACCACAAGCAAAACAAATGAAAACACCAAATCAGGGGAGTTGTGGCTCAGTAGCTGAGTGCTGGCTTCCCACATATGAAGGCCTGGGTTAAATCCCCAGCCATGGTACCTCAAAAAAATGAGCAAAGGCTTAGATGTTTCTCCAAAGAGAAAATATAACTGGCCAAAACTCACATGAAAAAATGTTCAATATCACTAGCTATTATGGAAATGCAGATCAAAACAACAATGAGATATCATCTCTCAAAGCACAGAATGGTCATTAGTAAAAAACAAAAACAGTAAGTGCTGGAAAGGATGTAGAGAAACAGGAATACTACTTCACTCTTGGTGGGATTGTAAAATGGTGCAGCTTCTGTAGAATACAGATTGGTGGTTCCTCAGGAAGCTAAAGATAGATTTGTCATATGATCCAGCAATTCCACTACTAGGATTATATCCAGAAGAACTGAAAACTGTGAGGTGAACAGACATTAGCACACTGATGTTCATAGTGGCATTATTCCCAATTGCCAAAAAAATGGAAACCACCCATATTCATCAACAAATGACTGGATAAACAAAATGTGGTATATACATATGATGGACTTCTATGCTGCTTTAAGAAAAAATGAAATTGTGACATATGATAACATGGATTAACCTTGAAAACATTATCTTAAGTGAAATAAGCCAGACACAAAAAGACAAATATTGCATGGTATCTATGAATTAAATATGAAGAATAAATGCTTGTAATTAAAACCTAGAGTAAAAGTTATTAGGAAATAAGAAGAGAGCTGAGAAATGAGTACTGATGCTTAATGTATGTGGAAGTTTTTTTTTTTCATTTTTTAAAACAATGTATTGAAGTATATCACTCATACATGAACATACATAAACCATAAGTGTTCAGCAAGCATCGTGAACTTACAAAACAAACAGGCATAACACCATGCAGGGCTCCCACACATCACCCCTCACAAACACCCTGCATTGTTGTGAAACATTATGTTAAGTCATGAAAGAGCTTCGTCAAGGTATTAATACTAACTATAGTCTGTATCTTCCTCCCCTATATATTTTTAAAGGATTTATTTATTTATTTACTTACATTTATCCATTTTTACCCGCCTCATTTTTGCTGTTTCTATGTCCATTCACTGGGCAACTCTCTGTTTGTTTCCTGCCCTCTCTTTTCATCCTTCTCCTGTCTTCACTGGGATTCAATCCATGGGATCTTTGATGTGGGAGAGAGGCATCCTATCACCTGTGCCACCTTAGTTTCCTGGGTTTTTTGGTGCATCTCATCTTGGCTTTCCCTTATGTCACTCTCCTGTAATGTCATCATCTTGCTGCATGGCTCATGGGGCCTGTCAGTGCACCCTCACATGGGGCCTGGTGGCACATGCATGCATGGGGCCAGTTGGCTCATGCACCTTCTATATACATATTTTTTATTTTTACCTGGAGGTCCCATGGATAGAATCCAGGTCCTTCCATATGGGAGATGGACGACCAACCACCCAAGGCACATCTGTCCCCGTGCTATATCTCTTAAGGTTGACCAAAGATACCCAAAGTTACAGTCTTTTCCCATAGGATGGTCATATAATAAATCGGGCTTAGTTCATCACCAGCATTCTAAAAACCAGACCTAGGGAGAAAAACTAGGTCTGGGGACACATGCATGGTTTCTAATATAGTGAATGTTTTGTCTACCCTGATTATCTCAAAATCAGGTCAGCAAGAATATTCACACTATGTGGAAGTTTTAATTAACTTGACTGTAAATATGTGAAAATGGATCGAGTTAATGATACATTATAGTGATTAGAACTAATGTAACTGGTCTATAAATGGGATTGTGGCTGAAAGGGTAGTCTTGAGACATAAAGGTAAATTGAAAGAAAGCTCTAGTGTAGTCTAGGAACCGAAAAACAATGTGAACCCAAAGGTGGTTGTGAATCGTGGTTAATTATACAAATACAAAATGTCCATGATATAGAAAAAAATGTACATCACTATTGCGAGGTGGTAGGAATGTCAAGAAGAATGAGGAAAATACAATTAATGTAAACTGTGAACTATTGTTCACAGGAATACTGTAATAGTTTTGCATCAATGCCAAAGATGCACTATGTTAATAATAGTTGGGATGGAAAAAAATATACAAAATTTATGCTATAGACTGCAATTAGTGGTAATAGTCTGATGACATTATCTCATAATTTGTAACAAATGTTCCACAAAAATGTAGTGGAGGGTTGTTGTATGGGAATTCCACACATGTTCATTATTGTTTTGTAATTTTACAAACTCTCTAATAAAATATATCTTAGTAAAAGTAGTTAAATTATATTTATTCTGAGAAGACATGATCTTATAGGAAGAAAAAACCTATAGGAGCCACACAAGCACATGCTTACACTCATGCACACACACACACCCTATTAGAGCTAATAAATAAATGAAGTAAGGTTGCAGGATAAAAGATTAATGTGCATAAGTCAGTTGTATTTAGGCAAATTGCAAGGAATTTGAAAAGAAAATTAAGAAAATTTAATTTTCAGAAGCATCAATACTAAAATTGCTATGAATAATTTTATCCAAGGTATGCAAGATTTGTATACTGACATCTATACAATATTGTTGAATGAAATTAAAGAGGACCTAAATAAATGGAAAGACATCCCATTGAATGGAATAGCAGATTTAATATAGTTAAGGTGACAATTCTCCCAGCAAAAGATTTAGAGATACAATGCAATGCCTATCAAAATTTCAGAGCCCATTTTAAAAAAATAAATACAATAATAATACACACACACAAAAAAACAGACAAGAAAAATCTTCACTTCTCACTGAAAATGCTCTAATAATGATTGAAGTGATGAATGCACAGCTATGTGATTATACCAAATACCATTGATTGTACACTCTAGATGAATTGTATGCTTTATTAATATGTATCAACAAAATTGATTTCCTTTTAAGAAGTAAGAACTTACCTTTGAAATCAGGGAATTACAAAGAGACACTGAATAGATAAAATTATACTGGAAAAGAGCAAAACTAGAAGATATCCAATTTTATATTTCAAAACATAATACAATTCTACAGTTACTAAAATAGTGTGATACTGGCATAAATGTAAACATCTAAAACAATGGAATAGAATTGATACTTCAGAAATAAACCAATATATCTATGGTTAGTTTTCAAAAAATGTGTCACCAAGTCTAGCACTCAGGAGAGAACAGTGTCTTCACCATATGGTGGTGGAACAACTGGATATGCACGTGGAAAGCATGAATTTTGATTCTTACCTTATAATATTTATAAAAATTTAAGTCATTTAGAGAGGTGAATGTAAGAGCAAAACTATACCACTAATAAGTAAATATAGAGGTGATTCTTCATTACTTTGGATGTGGCAATTGATGCTTAGATAGGACATTAAAATAACTAGAAATAAAAGAAAAAATAGACCAATTGTATTTCACAAAAATTAAAAACTTTTTAATCAAAAGATACTCTAAAGAAAGGGAGAAAATACTTTCCAAGAATATATCTGAGATGGACCTAATATCCAGAATGTATATTTTAAAAATCCCTTACCATTTAACATAAAGACAAATAACCTAATTAAAAATGGGGAAAGTATTTGAATAGATATTTCTTCAAGGAATACATGAAATTGGCTAACAAGCACATGAAATGATGCACATGTTTAGTCATCAGGGATATGCAAATCAAAACTACAACATGACATCAATTCAAGCCTGCTGGGATGGTCATACTTTTTTGAAAATCTAAAACAACTGTTGGTAAGGATGTGGAGAAATTGGAATCCCTGTACATAGCTCATAGTTATGTACAATGGTAGAAACACTATTGGAAATATTTATGCAATCTCTCAATAAAATATACACAGAATTAGCTTATGAACTAATAATTCTGTTCCTTTATATATAGCCCCCAAAACTAAAGAATGATATTCAAGTAATTGTATAGAAATGTTCATATCAGCACTATTTACAATAATAGGTGGAAACAACACAAATATCTATCAACAAATGAATGGATA
Organism: Cabassous unicinctus; assembly: GCA_029593785.1. Classification (NCBI taxonomy): domain Eukaryota; kingdom Metazoa; phylum Chordata; class Mammalia; order Cingulata; family Chlamyphoridae; genus Cabassous; species Cabassous unicinctus. The sequence continues at coordinate 33,843 of JAQZBX010002031.1, forward strand.
ACCAAATTGTGTTATATACATACATTGGAATTTTTTTCAGTCATTAAATGGAATGGAGTAATGGTATAAACTAAAACATAGAAAAGACTTGAAAACATGCTAAGTGTTTTCAAAACTTAAGCCAGTTACAAAAGGTCACATTTTTAAAAGGTTCCATTTTTATGAAATATCCAGAATAGGCAAATCAATTGAGACAGAAAGAAGATTAATAGTTGACAGAGGGGAAGTGGGTGTGGCTCAGTGGATAGAGCCCCCGTTTACCATATGGGAGGCCCGGGTTCGCTTCCGGGCGCCTCCTTGTGAGGGCAGGCCGGCTCGCGTGGCGCCGTGGGCTGATGCAGCAAGACCTCACAGCAAGGGGGAGATAAGCAGACACAGAGAAGACACGCAGCGAATGGACACAGCAGCACAGGCAGCAAGGGGGGGATAAATAAAATAAAATAAATCTTAAAAAAAAAAATTGTATAAAAAAAAATAGTTGACAGGGATTGAGGGGAGTGGGGAAAGTGGAATAACTCCTTTTGTGTGTATGAGGTTTCCTTTGGAGTTGATAAAAATGTTCTGAAACTAGATAAAGCTGATGCACAATATGGTGAATGCACTGTACTTTTAAAATGGTTAATTTTATGTTATGTGAATTTCACCTCAATAAAAAATGTACAGATACTGTCAAATACAGAAAGTGCATGAGATTTTATTCAAAGAAATCTAATTTTCTCAAATATAAAACATATATATTTTAATATATTCATGTGAATATAACATTACTAGTTCTAAATGTTAATGAACATTTATTTTGTCATATTTCTTTTTCATGCATAAATGATACCATATTCATAGTAAAATAAAATGGCAAATTAAAAGGAAACCCTTGAATTCCCCTCAAAAATGTACAATTGTGAATGAAATGGCAAAAATTTTGTTCTCTACTGTGTTAGATACTATAATCTTTACATAATTTCCCCTTATCAAAATAAATATAAAATTGGCTGCCAATATACCTTCAGATAATTACTAACATTTTATCCTATGCTAGAGAGTACTATGTAACTTCTACCCCACCACTCCCACCCTCCATTTCTGCATCCCAGTAACCTGTTGAATTTTCATCACACATAGGTCTTTTGAAATGTCCATATTTATTCATATTTATTCATCTTCCATTTATTTTTTCCAGATTTATTTCATAGAATTCTGACCTTTTATTTACAGAGAACCAGTGTGTTAGCATCCCTAATGAACCTCCAGGACCTGGAATATTTCTTGGCACACATAGTGCAAGCAAAAGAAATTATTAATGAGGACTGGATATGGCTCAAGTGATTGAGCACTTCCTTCCCACATGGGAGGTCCTGGGTCTGGTCCCCAGTATCTCCTAAAAAAACTAAACAACAAAAAGCAAGCAAATGAAAAAATCAATTCAGGGGAGCCTATGCAGCTCAGTGTTTGAGTGCCAGCTTCCCATATATGAGGTCTCACTTTCAATTCCTGGTTCTGGTACCACACACACACATAAAAGAAATCATTAATGAATAAAGAAATGAATTAATCTTCATAATTTCTCTTCACAACATATTTCTCTTACATATCCAACATCATCTGAGAGTTATAATTTAGAATATATCTGGTAAACCCACTGAAGATGAACAATATGAGTCCCACAGAATGAAGTACTGACTAACAGCTTTATCATCTGTGTAATCAGGGTGTGATCCCCTGGAATATAGCCCTTATGTGGTTTGACTGTTTTAAAAGGGTATGCAAAAATAGAGTTATATTCACCTTAAGAAGAAGAAACTGGACAGGGCAGGGATTTGCAAAGAGAGGAAAGTGCTGCTTTCTTTTGGAACCTGTCTCAGAACCTTGTTGACCTCACCATTTCTTCCAATTTTGGAGTTCTGGTGAGTTCTCCAAACAATAGATGTGAGCTTGCCACATTTACTTGCACTTTTATAAGTCCTGACTATATTCAGAGATTTTTATTCCAAAGAAATAGCTCCCATTTTATTGTGTCCACTTTTGCCTCAACATTATCATTTACTACTTTTTACTATTTCTGTCCCTTATTCATTTTTATTTTGAATCTATTTCATTACTTTAATTGTGTTTTTCAAGATTCTACATCATTTATGTTCAATACTGTAAGCAATAAACATGTGGCTATTAAATTTAAATTAAGTAAATTTAACACTAAAAATTCAGTGCTATTTAAAATCAGTGAAATTTAGCACTATATAAATTTCAAGTGCCCAAATCTATATTGGCTGGTGGCTTCTGTAATGGAGTGTGCAGATATAGAACACTATCTTCATTCATTTCAGAAAGAACTATTAGGAATGTTCATCTGAATCAGATATTTTTTTCCATTTTTTCAATTTATAAATGATTTATTTTTTGCTTCTCTATTAACTCCTTCATCTACACCCCAATAATGGTTAATTTTATTTTAACTTCTTAAGGTAAATTCTTATATAATTTAATTATTTATTTTAATTTATATAAGTATTTTACACAATACAAGACCAATAATTACCTCAGGAGTATTGGTTTAGATTTGTTACTCTGGTAATTTTATGTAATGTATTCAACTATTATTATTTTTCAAAATGTACTTTTTTATTTTTGCCAAGGTAATTTATAAGAGTTTTCCCCATTAATTTTCAGTTCATAGATTATATTTTCCATGCTTGTCATTATTTTCTGGTTTTATATCCTTCTGATTAAGGAATATTGGTTATCCCTTTCAAATTTTTGATGTTTTCCTCCATCCTATTGTATGAAACATTTGTATCATGGGTCCATGAGCTCTTTAAAGGTAAACTTTTTTTCAGGGTGTGGTACTTTATTATATACTTTGTTGAAAAATTGTGGAAATCATTCTAATGTCTTGTGAGAAAGTAGTAAGGATTTTTATTGTCAAAACATGAAGAGAGGGGGGTGGATGTGGCTCAAATGGTTGGGCGTCCATCTGCCATATTGAGGGACCTGGGTTCAATCCCTGGGACCTCCAGGTAAAATAAAATAAAATAAAATAAATATATATATATATATATAGAAGGTGCATGTGTTGCCAGGCTCTGTGTGCCGGTGAGCCGCCAAGCCCCGGGAGCCATGCAGCAAGATGATGATGTAACAGGATAGAGATGCAGGGGAGAGTTAAGACAAGATGCTCTGAAAACCAGGAACCAAGGTGGCGCAGGTGGCAGAACACCTCTCTCCTACATCGGAGGTCTTCAGGATCGAATCCTGGTGAAGACTGGAGGAGAAGGATGAGAAGAGATGAAACAGACACAGAGAATTGCCCAGCGAATGGACACAAAACAGCAAATGGGGAAGGGAGGGTTTAAAATTGGTAAAGTAAATAAATAAATCTTAAAACAAAAACATGAAGAGATACAAGCCTATGAGATGATATATGTTATATAGACCTGAGTCCCTCATTCTAAGCCCCATGTCAGCAAACCAAAACTTAACTAAATTCTCCTGCCTCTGTAAGTGCTCCTGTCCTAGAACCTGAATCCTGAGAACAACCAATCATAACTCAACAGCTCACCATTTCTTCTGTAGCTTAGTTCCTCTAAGTCAAGGCTAAGTCAAGTAAGGAAAACTGTCTTGTGTCAATCAGTAAGATTATTTTCTTTAAGGCTATCTTGTCCTATTTATGGAAGCATTTTGCTATCACTCATCTAAGCTTCCTTCCTTTTTAGGGATTGTATGTTGTCTAGTTCAAGAATTGCTTAAAAAAGCTATGAGATCCATACAATTAATATCCTTGGTTGTTTTTGTTTTTGTTTTTGTTTTCAATTTTTTCAGTTTTGGCTATGAGGAGAGGATCCAAAGGTGACTGCCAATGACTTGGGAGACAAGGATACAGACAGACAAAAGTGCCTGTTGAACCCTTTGTGTTTTCTTTTCTCCTCATCATCTCCAAGGTTCATGGATGAGTTCCTCTCAGACCTGAGCTCCACTGTTTTTGTGTTGTGGCTCTTTGATCTCACTGGCTGTCAGTCCAAAAGTTAGTGGGTTAATCTTTTTGTTGAGAATGTTCAGATTGAGTTTTGAAGCTTGTAAATTGAGCTTTGAAGGATGTTGGTTGAAGGCAGTTTACAAGACATTTTTTATAAATATGCAAGATATTCAGGATGTACTTTGTTAAGGGAATGGAAAATAGTTTTATCTTAAAGTAAAATGAAAGATTGTTACAGAATGAAAAACAGGAATATGTAGGACAATCCTGAATAGATGTAGAAAGTTGTAGGTTTTCAGAAAAGTGATTTCATCTGTCAATGTCAAGGGTGGTTAAGATTTGATAGGTTTATAAGCCTTTTAAGAGTTTTCTTATCAGTAGTATCTTCATGCAAAACTAGTATTTGATTTTCTTTCCCTTACAATGACAAATTATCCTTGGATTATTCTTTTTTCAGTAAGAATTAAAAAAAGGTTTTTCTAAAACATCTGAGTAACCTGCTTAGTCAGAAAGATTCCGTAACTTATCAGAAAAATCTTCTGTCCTTGATATCCTTTATGTAATTATCCTTTAATTGTTTTATAGAAGATCTTCTCAGTTTTGAAATAAAGCATTTTTTTTTTTTTTACCATTGTGCTACCTCCTCTCTATTTTTTAAAATATTTTATTGACATTTTCATTAGGGAATTAAATATTGTTTCACAATTTCCCATGATCCTATTTAACAAAATGTTAAAACCTGACAACATTTGATAGTTTCCTTCCAAAAATTGAACCATAAATAATATCTTCTTTATCTCAAATTCTCATTGGAATTTTACAGAGGGGTCTTGGGAAATCATGAAGGATTTTTTCTTTCACATTGTAAGAGAAGTGATAAACTAGTTAGTTTAATTTGATATGTTATCAGTTGCATAGGAAGTGTTATCAAATTAAAAAGGATTTTGTAATTTTCTGTTAGTTAACTTATAGGATAAAAAGTTATTAATATAAACATTTCAGAAATTATATAAAGTTCTTAGAGACTTGTCAATATCCTCACTGTCTGTGAGTTGTCCAAGTACTGATAAGCCTGATATTAGACAATAGTAGTGTTGGTCATCAGTTCAGTTGTTTTTCAAATAATGTTTTGTGACCTCTCATAATTTTGTTCACTTTTGTAAGATATCTATAAGTTAATAATGAACATTTTAAGTTCCCTGTCATCTACATATATTTTTTATTCTGATACATCTCTGAAAACACATGCAATCAGCTACAGGCCAGTGTGCTTCATCTTTAACATAAAGGGACCTATGGGAAGGACTATGCCAAGTTCTCTGAGGCACCAGCTTCTAATGACATTCTTTAAATAACTTTGAGAACATACACTCTACTGAGTCAAGATCTCCAGAATTCTAATGAATAAGATGATAGGTTCATGAGATTGATAACAGAAGATCCAATGAAACACAGATTACTCAGGGCTAAATGAACTGATATAGAATGATCATAGTTTTCTTTGGAGTATTGCTAATATTTTATTTTTCTCTTTACTAGATACAAGGGATTCCTTATTGAATTAAGATATCTATAATTCATAAAACATTCATCTTTTTTTTTATTTAAGATTTTAATATTTATTATGAAGTCACAGTAAACAACACAGCATAAAACATTCATCTTTATCTCCTTACCTGGCCCCTCTAGAATTTGAGAACTCTTACTGAATATTCTTAAATTTATGGTACTAGAATTATTTTCATAGGTTCAATCAGGAGAGTTCTCCCTGTTAACAGGAAATACTTGGAGTAAATGGTTATATAACAAAGTATTAAGGATGTTAATCCAAGAACACAGAGGAAACTCCAAATCTACTGCATATTAGAGCCTCCACTTTGATGCAGTTGTCTTTTCTTACCCAAATTGTGATAAGGCTTAAACAGAAATTGCCAAATTAGTTAAAGCCTTAGCAAACTTAACTCTGAGCAGATCTAACATTTTTCTTCCAGAAAATGGACCTATTTATAGAAGCATTTTGCTCTCTACTTCACCTCTTAAACTTTACCTAAAATGCTGCAATGCTCTTAACCTGTTACTCTGCTCCCTTCATCCAATGAGGGGACACCCCATGAGCGTAAACAGATATCTTCAAAATTAATGGCTTCATACATGTTCTTACCATCAACCCAGATGTCAAGGAATTTGTAAATGCTTCTTATGTTAGAACTTTTAATGGTACTTTCCAAACAGCCTATACCACATACTGATTGAATAAGGTAGCCTTCTACAATTTTCTTCCATCAAAAAGGCTCTTACCCAAGCCTGTTTCTATCAGAAGGAAATTCTGTTAACATCTATGGTGATTTCAGCATGCTTTGGAAGCAAAGAGGGTTCCTCACTTCTGGTATGCCAGTTGAAAATTGTGGACAAGTAAATTATCTCCTTTTTGCCATTTTATTCCCATCTATACTGTTGGCATCATTAAGATAAAGTCTCATACAAAATGAAATGAGCCTAAATAATTTATAAAAATTCACTTGCATATTTTCATGCAAAAACAGGCACTACTGAAACAGCTGTGATTATAAACTTAAATTAATACTGTTTAAATTAACTGAAGGACATAACCTTTCCTGGCTCAAAATTTTATCTCTTGCCTTCTGTTTATTCATAGCATTCCTTTTAGGAAATACAAAATCTCCCCATATGAAATAGCTCCTAGCAGACCTATCTCTGGGGATAACCTGATAGCTGATCACTTATTGACACACCATGACAATCCTTAATGCATTAGGCCAAAGATTGTCTTCAACAAGAAGAGGACACATGTCTTGTCCCACATGACAGGCACCCCATTAATCATAATCTGTCACCAGAACAATGAGTTTACTGGAAATGACACAGACAAAAGACAGCCCTAGATTCTCATTAAAAGGAATGCTGTCAAATACTTCTAACTTCTGATAATGCAACTTAATTACAGAGTGTTGAGCCATGGGTCCGCATTACTCAATTAAAAAAATTTCCATCAGACTCCTGGACTAACTATGGAGACTTAATACTCAAACTAGCCAGGAAGGGTAGTAGATAATGTCACAAAGTAGACTAGTTATTCCCAAGGTGACAGATCAAGTCCTAACATAAACAAGTCCTCACATAGCCTCTACCTTACTAAAACTTATAATGCATAAAATCTTTATATTTCCCTATGCTTTGTCCTTACACTGGCCTGGAAAGACAATGCCATTGCCTGCTTCTCCCAGGACATTTCAAAGGAAGGAAACCAACAAACTGTTGGAATTTTCGTTAGAATTGTTACCATAAATCCTGATCTATGCATATTGCAAGGGACCCCATTGTCTTACCCATAACAAATTTATTTCTTATCTCAAATGCTTCAGTATCTTTGAATCAAACTGTACCATTTCTTTTATATCAAATATGAATACTAGACCCAAGGTCCTCTTTACTCTGCTTCAAGCTTTCTTTGACCTGGAACCTTGTAAGTAAGAATTGAGAATTAACAAAAGCTTATGATCACTGAATCATTATATTGATGCTTTTCCTCATCCTTCTTTATGGTTATTTCAAACTGGACTCACCCTTGTGTATACTTATTATTGTGATGGTCATTACAGTCTGACCATACCATTGTTTATGGTTATATCAAAACTAGTCTCACCCTTGTGTATACTTGCTATTGTGCTCTTTATTCTAGACTAAACTTACATTCATTTATGCTTATTTGAAAACTAGGCTTGAGTATATTTATTATTGTGATTGTAACCACTCCACCTTTCCCTATTTGAATCCAGAAAAAGCCTAAACTACTCAAAACCAAGGAGGCTGACTTTTGGGTCCTTGCTAGACCAATGATCTCTTTGTTAGCCTAGCAATAAACTTTCTCACTTGGAACCCCAATGTCTCAGGAATTCATCTTTAAAGTGCATTGGTAGGAAAGAAACTGCTTTTGCTCAGTTTCAACTGCACTATAGGCACAACTGGTAGAGAAAATTATGAAGATATCATAGAAGAGTTTGGAAAACTTAGTAATAGTCCACATGCCTCCACAAATGACAAGTTATCTTAATATATGTCCACTTTCATGTTTAAGGTACTGGATCTTCAAAACATTCACAACAAATCAATTTTGTTCAGCTCTTAATTTGTAGTCTCTATACCCAGACCCTTGGATACTAAGTACAAATGATAGTATTCCTAGTAATGAATCTATAAACAACATCACCTTGACTCTATTTACATTGTTCTGCTAGGAAATATTTTTATTGTGGAAATTTTATCAGATATTTGTCTGGGCAGTAAATTTCCTTAATAGCTGATAAATAGCTGGGCAATGTGCACTTGGTCTCCTCGTAGTCCTTTAGGAATTTATAATAAATCTGAAACTTCTCATTGAACTACTTGTTACTTATTAGCTGATCAAGGATGCATTTTTGCAATTGCCAACACCACCTGTTGTACTTGGGTACACACTTCTGGGGAAGGTGAGACACAATTGCATGAAATAATTAAATAAACCACATAGTTTAAACAAGTAAGGCCTTCCTCAAGGCCCTGATTTGATCATTTTCATTTCAGTTGGGTCAAATCATGGGGACTCAGCTTAAGAGTATACCATATAATGTTTGCATTTGGGCCTTTTATCATTCATAGTACACATTACAGACTCCCTGGCTCCCTGGTGTACTGTTTTCTCTCAAGGATTTTAAATGTAACTCCAGCCATTTCTGGCACAGTCAATGACTTCTTTATGTCTAGGATGACATAAAAATATGATGATCATGGAAAAACTGACATCATGACCATCTATGAGTCATGATGAAACAAGCTGCATGTACTACTGACCTCAGGCAGTAATTGAAAATGGACTCAACACCTTAAATTTTTCTCACAACTCTCAATGGCTGGTAGCCAGATCAAACTGGGGAAATGGTTCAATAAATGAAGTAGGTCCTAGGTGGAGTCCTTCCTGCTAAGCCCTACATCAGCAAAATGAAGCTTAATTTAGTTCCTATCTCTGGTATGTGCTCCTATCCCCAGAACCTGAAACATAATAACCTGCCATAACTTGCCAAGTTCTTTCCTCTCTTCCTTCTGCAGGAATCTTGATCTGTTCTGTTTGTTTTTGTGCAGAATTTTGTACCCAGCTCCTATGATTTGTTTAAATCTCTTCCTCCCTCAGTGCGCCATTTTCCTTACACTTTTCATTTCTGGGACTCTCCAGTCTAGCAGCAATTCAATATAACTTTCCCCCTTCATTTTTCTCTGTGAGGCTTTTCTGCCAAAGGTTTCTTCCCTGTTAGGTTACCCTTCCTCTGAGAGTCAAGACAGGGTAATTCCAGAAAGGTGGAGCTCCCAGAAAGTCTGTTCTGCATTTAGGGAATTCCACCAACAGTAACTTGATTGAGTGAGTGAGTGTACCACATTCTGCTATGGTTTTACTCCCCCCTCCCCAAACAGGGGTCTTTTTGTTTCCAGCATCCCTCAGTAGCTTTCTTTCAGCCCTGGGTCTCTGACCTGGCACATGCGGGGTCTGACTCATTGCTGTGAGTTCCTCTAAATCTGTTTCCCTAGTGAGAGGGATCCAGGCTGTTTGCTGCCTCTGGAAAACTCCCAAAATCTGCCTGGGTGCCTTAGCCAAGATGAGCTGAAATTCTTATGAGAGATGCAGACAGATGGGCATTGGAGTGGCCTTGAAAGAGGTGACCCCTTCCCTTGTCTGTCTTACACCACCAATGCAGGGTATGGGCTGATCACAGTTAAAACCTACCATCTTAAACTGCACATTGAAGAATTTCAAGAAGGGTTTTTCTGGAAATCATGGCATCTAGATGAACCCCAGGACCCTCTGAATGTTATGTGAAGTAGAGTGGCCCACTTTTAACATTGACTGACCCTCAGAAGGGACCCTGGATGTAGCCAGGGTCTGTGCAGTGTGGCCAGTTGTCACAGGAAATCCTGGCCACCCTGATCAATTTCCCTACATCAGTTCTTAGTTAGAAATAGTACAGACTCTGTCCCCTTGGGTTCAACTGTGTGTTGGAAAAAAAGGACAAGTAGGGTCTTTATTGCACAGGGAAAAGGGCCCCAGAAGCCAGTCATTCATCAGGGGTCCTTGGACGAGGATCCACCCCCCCCACCACCCTGCCATATGCTCCAGTCACTCTAACCTCTCCTGCTAGCACAGATGTGCAGGCAGATCTCCCGGAAACACCCCCACCATCTGTTCCTCCAGGACCATTGGCCCCCTCTGGAGAGTCACGCCCTTTAGTGGAAAAACTGCTAATATCATAGGAGTGACTGGGGACCAGTCAAGTATTGCCAGCTTGGTGGCCAGGAAGTGACTCATTAATTTCTGTTCCTGCCTGAATGTCCAGTTCCCCTGCTTGGTAGGGACCTCTTAACCAAACTGGGAGCCCAGATTACCTTCAAACCTGAAGGGCCAGCAAGCTTAAGCCTCGGGACCAGCCTCACTCTCCTTGAAACTGTACCCCAAAGCAAAGAATGGAGACTTCATGTGGAAGAAAGTTCAGGTCAGAATCCAGAAAAACCACTGGAGCTTTTCCCCCAGGTTTTTGTGGGAACCCCCCCCCCACCAGGAATGGCATGGAACCATGCACCCATCATCATCGAACTGAAGCCTGGAGTGGTCCCTGTCTGGCAGAGGCAGTATCTGATCTCCCGTGAAGCGCAATTGGGCATGGTCAAACACATAGATCACCTGAGAAAAGAAGGAATCCTTATTGAGTGCCAGTCACCCTGGAACAACCCATTATTATCAGTAAAAAACCAGATGGGACTGGATATTGACCAGTGCAGGATTTATGAATAATCAATAATGCCTCTCTCACCTTACATCAGGTTGTTCCCAACCCATACACTTTCCTAGGACAGATGGTGCCTGAAGCTGCCTGGTTCACTTGCCTGGACCTAAAAGACACCTTCTTCTGCCTTCAGCTGGCCCCCCCTGAGCTAGCTTCTGTTTGCCTTTGAATGGATAGATCCCAAAATCTGGCAGAAAACTCAGCTAACCTGGACCCAGCTCCTGCAAGGCTTCAAAAACTCCCCTACCCTTTTTGGGGAAGTCTTGGCAACAGATCTGGCCACCTACCCCTGGGAGGACTGCAGGTGTGCCCTCTTGCAATATGTAGATGGCTTCCTACTTGCCAGTGAGATGGAAGAGGAACCCAGACTCTCCTACAACTTCTAACACAGACTGTACAAAGTGTCTTGGAGAAAGGCCCAGATCTGTAACAGCAGGTGAAGTACCTGGGGTTCAGCATCACACAAGGGCACCGAACACTCAGACCCAAAAGAAAGAAAGTGATCTGCACCATCCCTACTCCCACCAGAAAAACAAAGCTTCATGAGTTCCTCAGGGCTGCAGTGTTCTGCTGCATCTGGATTCCCAGGTTTGCAGCCATGGCAAAACCCCTTTACAAAGTTCTGATGGGTCCAGAAAAAGAGCCCCTTGCCTGGGGAGAAGCTCAACAGGGGGCAACATCAAAAGACAACTCACCAAGCCCCTACCTTGGGGCTCCCAGATGTAACTCAAAACTTTAACCTGTTCATTCATGAAAAGAACAAAGTAGCATTGGGAGTTCTCACACAAACAGTCAGCCCCTGGCAAAGGCCCATTGCTTACCTCTCCAAGCAAGTGGACCCCATGGCTGCAGGCTGGCCACCCTGCCTGAAAGCCCTGGAAGCTACCATAACCCTCATCAAAGAAGCCAGCAAATTAACCCTCAGAAAGGCTATTCATGTTATGGTGCCACAAGCAGATACTGCCCTAATGAACTCACATGGGCATGGGTGGATATGGACTCCCCAGCTCACACATTATCAAGGTTTACTCTGTGAAAACCCCAGAGTGACAATAGAAACAGTGCGCAGTCTCAACCCTGCTACTTTTTTACCAGAAGAGGAAGGAGTTCCTGAGCATGATTGTGTTGAAGTGACCAAGGAAGTTTATGCCAGTCACCCTGACCTCCAAGACAAACCACTCCCTTACCCAGATCAAACACTATTTACAGATGGGAGCAGTCTCTTTAAAAATGGGGAAAAGCTTGATGGATATACAATCACCACCACCGAACAAGTGGTGGAAGTGGCATCTCTACCATGGGGATGGTTTGTACAACTAGCAGAACTCTGGGTACAGGTCTGAGTCTTGCAGCTAGCCGCCAGGCAAGCGGGAAAACATTTACACTGATTCTAAGTATGCATTTGCTACTGTTTATATCCATGGGGCAATTTATAAAGAAAGAAGTCTCCTAACCACAGGGGGAAAGGAAATAAAAAACAAAGAAGAAATCCTCCAACTGTTAGAAGCAATCTGGAAACCAGAAAGAGTTGCCATCATCCACTGCCGGGGACATCAGAAAGGAATGAACACGGTCACTCAAGGAAACAGGCTAGCTGACAAAGCAGCTCAGCAAGTGGCTGAAGGAACCCATGGAATATGAGTCTCAGAATTGACACCTCAGCTGTCCCTCTTAGAACAAGAGACTAATCAACTAAGCTATACCCAGGAAGAACAGAAATGGACTAAGAGAGAAGGGGGAAGCCAAACCCCCGAAAGAACTTGGCTGCTCCTGGATGACCAGATTTTTGTCCCAAAAGGAGCCACTCCTGCCCTCATCCAGTGATACCACCAACTCACCCTCCTAGGGAAACTGTACTAGATGTCTTGCTCGGGAGATACTACTACATAGCCCTACTAGCTTTTCTCTGTGCCACCATCAGCAGCCAGTGCCAAGTTTGTGCCAAAAACAACTCTTTGCAGGGCCCCCATGCTCTGGCAGGTGTCCAGCACATGGGGATGGCCCCCTTTGAAGATCTCACAGTAGACTTCACAGAAGTGAAACCAAGTTAGGGGTACAAATATCTGTTGGGAATGATATGCACCTTTGCAGGTTGGGTCAAAGGTTTCCCCACTCACACCAAAAAGGCAAGAGAAGTGACTAAGTCTTTACTTAGAGAAATCATTCCCTGACACAGGCTGCCACTGTCTATTGGAAGTGACAATGGCAAGGACTTCATGGCTGCTTTAGTCCAACAGCTAGCAAAAATGTTAGGAAACAAGTGGAAACTCCATACTGCTTACAGGCCCCAGAGTTCAGGGAAAGTTGAACACATGAATTGAACCCTCAAAGCCATCCTAGTCAAATTCTACCAAGAAACTGGTCTCCCCTGGGTAGACTTACTTCCCTTAACCCTTCTCCAAGTTAGGTGCACCCCAGGACCCACAGGCTATTCACCCTTTGAAATTCTATTTGGATGGCCACCCCCAATTATCCAGGCCTTCAGAGGAAATCTCAAGCTTCTGGGAGAGGCTAGCCAAGATTCCATTGTCTAGAAGCTCGGGAAAACTCTAGCCAAAATACATAAAACTGTCTTGTTCCAGAACCTCATACCCCTGGGACACCTGGTGCACCCCCACCAGACAGGAGACCTAGTCTGGGTCAGAGACTGGAAAAAAGAACCCCTTCAGTCTTCCTGGACAGGTCCACATACTGTGATTCTTATAACTCCTACTGCTCTTAAAGTTGCAGGCATCATCCCTTGGATTCATCATTCCAGGGTCAAGAAGGCACACCCCAATAAAGAGCAGGACAGCTGGACAGCCCAACCCATACCCAACCACCTCTTGAGAGTGCGAGTCACCCAGGATCCCCAAGCACTGACCTCATCAAATGCCTGCTTAATGGACCCCTGCTCCTGTTGAATCCTGGGCTTATACAGCCTGCTCACCTTGGTATTTGGAGTTGGATTTGTGCTGTGGCCCCTGCAGACTGGACTATTGTGAATAGAGCCCTAATGGCAATTGCTTACTGGTGTTTAATAGGATGCTTCTGTGCCTTGACTTGCTTGTCCTTTCCTTCCTTGCCTGCCCCTAGAAGCCAATACCCACCCCCAAAATCTATGGCAGCTGCAAGTTAGTTAAAGCTGGGGAAAACAATCCATGCTGAATGCTTCAGTTCCATTCTAGGCAGGTGCAACTTCAGCTTCTGTAATATTTGATGCTTGCAGGGCAATTCAAGATCACACTCCTTATACCTTACTAGTTGCCCTGTACCCCCATGCCTCCATCCCTGTGCCCAGGAGTGTGTGTAGGGGTTGCAAGTATGGAAGTCATGACAAATACCTCTGCTGAGATTCCCAAAAGAGTAGAGGATTCTGTCACTTTTGGAGATTGCTGGTAGGTGCCACCGCTCCCTGGAAGGGGGTCCAACCAACTTCTCCATATCTTCTACAGAAAATCCCCAGCCTTGCAGGGTGTGGCATAGAAACCCGTGACCCCATAAAACTCACCTTATTAAACATAACCACTGGATCAGAAAATATCTTCTAAAAGGCCCAAACAGGACTAAAACTAGGAATCGGAATATATGACTCATCGGGGCTGGGCCCAGGGGACCTCATACTGGTCCAACTGATCCCGGTAACCCAACCTCAAGAGAAAACCCTGATGAAAAATATCAGTAAAGCTGCACAGATGCTAAAAGCCAAAGTCAGAACAGCCCCCTAGAATGTCCTGTTGAACCAGGTTCAAAATTTCCACCAACTCCTAAATGAATCCCAGCCTGACACAGGTGCATCCTGCTGGCTATACACTTCCTCAAGTCTAACCATTTTCCCCATACCTGTCACATGGAATGTAATCCTCCTGACCCATGACAGCTCTGCAGCAGGAACCAGGCCCCTCCAGTCTGTATAACCAAATCCCTGGGAAAACTGGCTAACTGTAAAAACATAACTACCAGGTTTCCTTCAACCATCCTCCCTCTTGGAAGGGCTAACTGTAACACCACCTGCCCACTCAATGAGCCTGACTGATGCACCTCAAAGTCCACCATCTGGGTCTGTGTCACTAACATCTACTGGTGCCTACCCCAGGATGGCCAGGGGATCTGTTACCTGGCTTGGCCAGTACCATCATTCTCAGTGTATGGAGATGAATTGCCTGGAGAGCTCTCCCAAGCCAAATGAGCAATACAGGAAATTCTGATACTCTTAGGACTAGGAGTAGTTGGGAGTGCAGCAGTAGCAGGAGCCTCACTCTCAGTTGGTCAGGAGGACTTACAAACTCTAGCATGGGAAACATCAAATGACCTCAAAGAAATATTGGGGGCTCTCAGTGGGTTGCAAGACCAGATAGATTTGTTGGCAGAAGTGGTTTTACAAAACAGGTGATGATTAAATTTGCTCATTGCAGGTTCAGGGGGGATCTGCCAGACCCTGGAGGAAGAATGCTGTTTCTATACAAATTCCTCAGGGACAGTTAGGGACAAGGTGGCCCTACTAAAAGAATAAGCCAAAGGCTGCTTAAACTGTGTATGCCAGATATCTACCAATGGGAACTAGTTCCAGTATCTCCTTTCCTGGATTTTGCCATTCATGCTAGTAACAGCCTCAGTCTTTTTCCTCTTAACTTTCAGGCCATGCATTCTACAGTACCTAACACAATATAGCACTTCCTGCTTAAATGCCTTAAAACACCAAGTAATGTCTTGTGTTAAATATCAGCCCTTGGGGACTACAGAAAAATCCCCATGTTAGCAGATTTTGCCCCATAAAGAATTATAAGGGCATCAAAGGGGGGGGATGATAAAGAAAGTGCTGAGGCCCTAACCCCCCCCCCCAGGAGAAACCCAAAGCTTTGGGAAAATAAAATCCCCTTGGTCCCTTACTCCCTTTTCTCCCTGGAATCCACTTCTTTAGGAAGATAAACACTCCCAGCCTGCCCCTTTCAACTGGAATTTAAACTCTAAACAGATTATGACTCTTTTCCTCCCTAATAGCCCTCTGCTTTAGGAAGATAAGCTAACCTTGCTCCTTTTGTTTATGTAACCCTGCCTGCTTGTTTAGGAATTTGCCTGCTTAGAGTTCCTATACAAACTTATGAAAATCAAGACATGGTGCTCAGATTTTTTGGAGACTTGACTCTCCTCTGGGCCCATGTGTAATAAAACTTTTTCATATGCCCCCTCTGTGTGCTGCTTGTGTTTTCATTCTGTCTGCTGCAACAGTAACTATCATCTATAAATTATATTAGTTGTATTTTTCCTATTTATCACCAAAGTCTTAACAAATTATACTTGAACAACATTTTTGTATTTATTTATTTTTTACTATTTGTATTATTGTTTGAAATTTATTTTTCCCTTGAAAGTAAACATTATGTAAACTAATTCAATGGCAGATTGAGATATTTAACATCTCCAATTTCATGAACAGGAAAATGAGATGATCTAAGGAAAATAGAAATCTGTTTTGCAAAGTAAGGTGTACCTATAAATGAAACAAAATTGAACAGTGGGAAATTTTACAAGCAAGGAATCAGAATCATGAACTGATATCCAAGATAAATGTTTCTCTCATGGTAGCAGGAAGAAAAAAAGGATGCACAGCAGATCAAGATAGTCTTCACTGATAAAAAGTGGGCCCAAATATGATGCCAGCTAATCAAGAAAATGACTGCCACAAGCAACTTCCAAAGCAACTAAGAATAAAGATATATTCATTGCTCTATTAAAAATCTTTAATGCCATACTACTAAATGGCTCCTATTCTTCTTCCCAGTGCTTAGGTGAAAGGGGAGAACACACACTTAATATGAAACTCTCCCTCCCCACCCCCAGCAGAGGCACCAGGCAGAGCAGCCAGAGAAAAGCAAAGCAGTTTCTAAAGATAAAAAACCTCCCACTGAAAGGCATTCATCAAACCATACACAAAAAGAGATCCAGTATTATTAGTTACATGTCAAAAAGCTCCTTCAGATTAATGATAAGGAAAAATGAGACTATGTAACTCAAATATTTTAAGAGTTAGAAAGTCTCAAATGAAACTAACATCTAGCAGAAAAGGAATCAGTAATTCTGAGCTAGGAGGTAGAATTTTATATACTCATATTTTTACTAAAATTCCACATGGCATAAACTATGTACCTTGCTGTCTTTGAATTCAGTAATTACCAAATACTTACTATGCACAAGCCTCTGTTGTGCTGATGTGGATCCTTTCCTCCAGTGCTGTGAGTGTGTCATTCTCTTCTGGATGTGACAGCATGGAGTATATAACGTCATAAGCAGGCTGTTATTGTTTGTGTGTTTGTTTTGTTTTGTTATCGTTTATCAGAACTCTCAAAACAAAAACATTTCTCCAATGGTTGAACTTTAGGAAAAAAAAATGTTTTAGTACAACCTTCCATTTTTTCTCATTTTCCAGTGGCTTCTGAAGCAAAAGTTTAATCCCCATTTAAAATGTGACCTAAATGTCCACGAAGCAGAAGAGGCACTCCACAAGTTCGCTCTCTTATTGACAATCTTAAGGCATCCTCATGGGCAGAGGTTGAACAGAAGCGTACAGTATACAGAGGCAAAGCTGCCTTCATCTCCAAGTGTGCCACCACTCCCATGTCCAGGAAAAAAACGCTGAGAGATACTAGCAGCTGGAGAAGGGAGGAGAGCAGCAGCAACCATTTTACCCCTTCAGACTAGAGTTTCACTTCAGATATTAGTTTACAATCTTGAAAACGCAGAGGGAAAGGAAGGGCAGACAGGGAAGGGGTGGCAGAAGGATGAAAACGGGGTTGGGTGGAGTTCCAATAAAGAGGCTGTCCTGCAGCTCTTTGAGAACTTGAGTTTGCCTCTACTTTCTTGGGCCAGAGAAAAACTCCTTGGTAAACTGCTGGAACATAACCATAACATCAATCACAGCAGCCCCTGGGACTGACTTGGTAAGGCTGGAGTGCACGCACAGTAGCGCTGACAGACACAGTATATCGGCAAATTTTAACCATAGAGAGGAAAGCTGCTTTTATTTTGCTCTATTCCTGGATTAAATGTATTCACTTTCTAACAGAGGGAGAAAACTTCTCCAAGACTGGTACTGGTTAGTTCCGTTTTCAAGTACCAGTGGGGTCATTTTTTTGAGAAGAAAAACGGGGGAGGAGGCGGTCTATTGTACCAGCCGTAAAACTCCCAGTTTTCAGTGTGCATACAGTTCTACGAGCTTGGACAAACGCACACAGCAGTGTGACAGTCACCACAATCGAGCTCCTCACTGAAAGGTTAACTCTTCAGAGATGCTTATAAGAGGTTCTCAAAATTAATGACAATATAATACTTTCGCTTTCGGAACGTCATCTCCTTCATTCAGAAAAGCAAAACAAGACACTCCAAAGGATTCTAAAAACGTGTGACTACTTCTCCTGCTAGAAAAACGTCCCCACCCCACACCGACAAGGCCGGAGTGACGCCCCCGTGGCAAGCGGCGCACGTCGCCGACCAGCACCTAGTCCCCGCGTGGGACACGGGGAGGCAGAGCGGCCTGGCCACGAGGAGAAAGCGTTCAAAGACGGAGGGACCAACGCGACAGCGCCAAATTCCTCTCCCTATTAGGGCACCCGGGTGTGGGATCCGGCCATGGGTGGATGGGAAGAGCGCTGGCCTATTTTCTAGGACTTTCATAACTGAAAAGTGAAGAGAGAGCAGCAGGGGCTGGTCCCTACGCACCCCAGCAGGCACCGAAGGCTTGGAGAGTGAAGCACGCAAAACCCGGCAGTCTTTGCACCAGCAGGGGTGTGGCCGGAGACGGGAGACTAGGAGAGCGCCCCGGCCCCACGCAGGGCCGAGTCGACGAGCAGGATGCGAGGGGCCCAGACTCCACCCGAGAGCGAGCACCGAGAGGACCGCAGGGCGAGGGACTCCCTCAAAGAGGGTCGAGCACGGTGAGGCCGCGCGCCTGCACCTCTACCGCCTCCCGGGAGCGTCAGGCTGCTGGAAGGGGCCACCTGGGGCAGCGGCGTGCGCGCCCCTGCCCAAGCAGGGCCGCCAGAACTAAGGCCCGTTGGCGTCCTCCGACCCCGCGGGGCCCTACAGCCCCGGGCCCAGACTCCGCCCGGCACCGGGCACGCGCACGCCCGCGCCGACCCGCGCACGCGGATGGGCTGCGGCCGGCACTCACCTGCCTGCTTCCTCCCGCGCAGAGCGGCCGCTCCGCACTCCAGCCGGACCCCACTGTCCGCCTCAAACAAGCCCCAGGCGGCGGCGAGGGCGGCGGCTGTGGCCATATTTTCCTTCAATTTCTTGAATAGATTAAGGAGGTTTGTGTGAGCATCATTTATTACTTGTCCTTACTCTTGTATCTCATCTGGATTCCTGATTTGTTCCTTTGGCTTTGCCATATCTTCCTGTTTCTTAGTGTGTCTTATTTTTTGGTTGATGTCTAGGCATCTGATTGTGTTGGTGGTTTTACTCTGCTCATCAATTTCTTTCTCTTGCCTAGTGGTTTTATTTCACAGCTCTTCTTTGACTTCTGGTTCAATTTTTTCCCAAAACTTTAAGGTTTCCTTGTTTAAGTTTTCAAAACAGGGCAAGGAGCCACTAATGGGGCCATAGAATAGCTCTAAGGTGACTGGGAAAGAAACAGGGGAGACAAGACTTGCCTTTCTTCATTTTTGTGGCTGGTCATCAGATGGTGCTCTTTGGAAAATCTTTCCACTCTGATAAATCCTTCAATTTCCATTGACTTCTGAGCCATATATTCAAAACTGTCTAATACTGGTTAAATTCCCAGAACAGAAACCACAGTCAGGCCCCCGCCACACCCTCCCTGTTCCCTGGGAAGAATATGTCCTTTCCCCTCTCTGTTGGTTGCTCAGCTGCAGGTTTTTTGGAGGTTGTTCACCTCAAGGTTGGGGGATGGGTGCCATTTTCCAGCTGTGGGATCAGCAAATCACAGTTTTCTTTTAGACACCTTAGTCTTTTCAGTGATGCATGTGACACTCTCCTGTGCTGCAGGTCCCCAAAGCAGCTCCCTGGGATGACTGCTGTGCTTACTCCCTATTTTATAAGAGAGCTGTACCCTGTCTGAGCTACTCCAATGGCAATATTCCCAGAACTCTCACAGTTGATTTTTGTTGCTTGGGTTTCACTTTGGCCCCAAACTCTAATTTCTCTTAATTCCATGTCTTTTGGAAGACATACATCACATACTAATTTTTACAAACCTTCCCATTGTACCTTGCTATATTTAGAGGGGGCATGTCTCATTTTCATTTTTATGAGGATTCTGTATACATGACACCCTTCCATAAAATCTTTCCTCATGAATATGGATTTTCTACTTTGCTTCCAACCCATCAGGATTGGAGACCATATTGAGACAGATATTCTCCTCAGGCCCATTAATGACAGATTTTCATACAGTCCCAGCATTTTTTATGGACCATTTGTTATGGAATACATTTAAACCTAAATTCCCACTACCTAGAAATGTTCTACAGTTTTCAGTATATATGGGATGGATAATTAATCTCCCCTGATGATTCTCTTGGAGTAAATTTAAATTATTGCTCCAGGACCATTTACATAAAGGTATGTACCACCAAGAAGGGAGATAAGCAACTCCACTTGGTAAATGATAATCATATTAGAAAATAGTATGGGAGCAAAAACTGCCTCCCACTATAATTAAACCAGACAATATCAACAATATTATTATTTGTAATATTATTATTGGTAATAATTCATGGCAATGCAGGGGGGAACAACATAAATGAAGGAAAAGCTTGTTGGATGCACGTCTAAACCACTCTGTTGGCTTTTTTGTTGTTGTTATTGTTCTGGGTGCTTTCATTGATTTGCAATCAAGAGACTCAAATCCATGAAATAAGCCATTATTTCAAACAAAAATGTTTGAAACAAGGGCATTATTTCAAACAAAAATGCCTTTGGACCAACAATTGAGGCAAATGGTCCATAATAATTGGACTAATTGGAGGACCTGATTACAGGCTAAGGCTGGAGCTCCAGTCTGTGTCACAAGTAGTTTAATTTCCAAACAAATTATTAGCAACTTGCTCCCAAATTTGGCCATATGATTTAAAACCTCCTTGCAACAGAGTCCTTCTCATCTATCTGAGTAAAACCTTGGACTGTCAGGAGCTTTTACATTCAACTGATGGTAATTGAGGCCTTAATTGTACTGATTGAGTCATGGCTCTTTGGTCAAATTGCAGCAGCCTCAATTTGGCTAGCTCTGCACTCAAAAAGCCCCTTGATTTAATAGATATTTGAAAGTCAGAATTTTGGTCTAATGTTGCCTTCAAATTCTACAAGCAGTTAGAGGTTATGAGCTGCAGGCCACAGGCCCTGTGTGTGCAGTCTATTGGGGTGGGGGGTGGGCCACTTCTGGGGATGGACCCCAGCACCAGCACAGGCCTGTTCCTGCACCTTTTTTCTCTAGCAGTTGCTCCTTCATGTCCCAGCCTCTTATTCTGCCTGGCAATGCTCCAGATGGGGCCTGGGCTTCAGCACCTTGAAGTCTAAAGTCAGAGGTGTCTGGATATTTTGGGAGGTCTTAGTGATGCCACTGGTAGTGGCAGGTCCTGGGAGAAGAGGTGGAGGCAAAATGTTCTCCTTGAAGCTGCCCAGACCCACATTCAGATCCTATCTCCTGTTGCTGCCCCAGACTGATGATAAACTTAATTTGGAACCAAAGAATAAGAAGCTGGAGCCAGTCTGTTTCCTAGGAGAAATTATAAATGAAGTCAATTTTCTACAAAAATGCATTGCAACAGACACAAATCAATATGATTTGTTGGGAAAGCTGATATGCGGTAACTTCAAATTTTTCTTTATTCATAACACTTTCTAAAAGAACAATCTTATCCTATTAACCACAATGTTCACCCACCACCAAAATCACTATATTATACAGTCCTACATTATTGTCTAGTTTCCTTTCAATTGAAATACTACATCCACAGACTATCCCTATTAGTCAAAATTGCATTTATAAATGACTATTTTACTCACTATATATATTACTTATACTCACTATAATATGCTACCATCAATTCTATTCATTTCCACACATTTACAATAAACACTATTAAAAATTCTACATACATTAAGCATTAGCTCCTAGTCTCAATCCATATTCTATTTCCTACAGGGGTATAAGGGAGTATGGGATTTTTCAATTTGGAGTAATGAAAATCTAAAATTGAGGTGATGACAGCACATCTCTGTGATAAATATAAGAGCCACTGAGTGTACATTTTGAATGGATTTTACAAAGCATGGGACTGTAAAACAAAATGAATCATTTTGTGCAAGATAAACTGTTTAACTGAACAAATATGACAACATTTTCTCATGAACTATAGCAAGTATATAATACTAATACAGGGTGTCAGTAACCAGGTAGGTTGGGGAAAAATACACTTAATGTAAGATATTGGTTATAGGTAGTAGTAATGTTTTGATGATGATCTTTCATAGTTTTTAACAATTGTTTCACAACAGTGCAAGGAATTGGTGGTGGTTTAATGTATGGGAGCCCTGTATGATGGTATGCATGTTTGTTTTGTAAGTTCACAATTTTTAGTATACACTGATTGTTTATGGATGTTCAATTATGGGTGATAAACTTCAATTTTAAAAGGGTCTAAAAATTTCCTTTATTCCAGATGATCCAACGACATTACAGAAATTCCATTACACGAAATTTCTTCTTGGTGAACATGATGTACCTTTAACATGCATTGAGCAAATTGTCACGGTAAATGAGCACAAAAGAAGCAGAATGTCCTATGCCCCAAGCAGAAACTGAAATTTAATGCAACAGAGTTAATTATTTATTGTAAAGATTTCAGGATTGTCAGATTTTACTTTGATAAACCATGTCCCAACCCTGCCAAAAACAAACCTTGCACTAATAGTTCATTATTCCCAGCCAACAGACCTGCAGCTACTCTTTGCATATGAATATGTTGGGAAAAAACACCACAATTCAACCAACTAAATAATGGGACTCCCCTCAGAAGGTGTAGGAGGAGGTGGTGGAGCATAGAAGTGGTAAGAATGGTTCTCATAAATTATGTATTCCAACAGTGAAAAATTGTTCAAAAGATCTGTAATGCAATAATTAGAAATCATCTACAGAGAACTGAGGTTTAAAAATTGGGTTTGAATAAAACTTTGCCTAATAACCAAGAAATACAGGTAGCATTTGTAAAATTTAAGTTACACGTTAATGTAACTTTTATTCAATATTTTCTTTATTTCTATGTTTTGTGTCTGACAAATGACTAAATGAGGTTTTTTTTTAAAATTTTTTATTTACTTATTTAATTTTTTTTTTAGTTTTTAAAAGATACTTAGATTACATAAATGTTACACAAAAATTATGTGGATTCACATATGCCCCACCTCCCACACCTCCCACAACTTCCCAAATAAACACCTTTCATTGGTGTGGGACATCACCTGCAATGGATATACACTGGGGTTTTGTCACTAAGCATGGACCATAGTTCACATTGTAGACCACACTCTCTCCCACACAATTCTGCATGTTATATGCTGATATAAAATGGCCTATATCTGTCACTGCAATGTCACTTGTGATAATTCCCAAATCCCAAAAAGCCCCTGTATTACACCTGCATTTCCCTCTCTCTGCCCCCAAAGCATCCAGTGGCCACTGGCTCCACATTAATGTTGTAATTTCCTCCATTGCTTGAATCACAATATGTCTACAACAGAATACCAGTAAGTTCACTGTAGTCCATAGCTCTTCCCCCAATCATGAGGAGTCTGGGATGGTGATGTCCACTCCATCTCCAAGTGAGAGGGGGCTTCTATCTCATGGATAGGATGGATGGGATTATCCTGCCTGCAGCTGCAGACTCTCTCCATTCCCTGGAATGCCCATTGTCCATCATCATCTCCTCGCCAGGTTACTTGGGTGAGTCCATTGAGCTGTACAGTAGGTGTTGCAGCTCCACTGAGATTCCAGGCCCAGCTGGCACATGGGCAGGCCAAACGCTCCAGTCTTTGGAAGTACACCTACAAACTCAAGCATCACATATAGGTTTGAATAGAAGGGACTGATGGACCATGTGCAGGGAGGACTTATTTGAGTCCAACTCTGTCACTCTCAGGAGCACTGATTCCAAAGTATAGCCCACTGATTAGACATCAATCTCTGGAGATATATCCACTTATATAGAACCTGGGTGTCTCCAGAGCCCTCAGGAGCCCATCTTTGTTGAGTGATATCATATCCACTTTGGTGTTCTATGAGATCCTACTGAGGTGTGCATAAGTGTTACCTCTGGATGACCTCCCGACTCTCTTTGAGACTCTCTTAGCCATATGAACTCATTTGTCTTTACCTTTTACCCCTTTTAGTCAAGGTCTTTTTCCAGTCATATTGCCAGTTGGCACTTGGTATTAATCCCTCATTGCCAGGGAGGCTCATCCCCGGGGGTCATGTCCTATGCTGGGGGGAAGGTAATGCATTCATATGCTGAGTTTGGCTTAG
>JAQZBX010002031.1:58252-75949 GCA_029593785.1 Cabassous unicinctus
TCATATGCTGAGTTTGGCTTAGAGAAAGGCCACATTTGAGCAACAAAGAGGCTCTCAGGTGGCAACCCTTAGGCACCCCATAACAGTAGGCTAAGTTTCAATTACAAGAGCAAAGACTTGTAAGGCTAATCATCAATAACAAGAACCCATTGGTGGACAATCCTCCTTTGCCAGACACTGCCCCTGCACTTGGGGAACTGTTGCTGCTCCCTTGGAGAATGTGGCAGAGCTATCCAGGCTGGGAATTCAGTATTCCCTCATTTATTGAATGATTCTCCACCCACTGTGATCATGCCCTACCCCTTGATCATTTGAACAATTTTATATATCTTTCATGTATATTCAGGTGAACTTCCTCCCATGAAACCCCCATCCCAGACACCCCCCATCAATGATGCTCTCCTGCCCCTGTTGTAACCCTTCTGTGATCTAAACCTTCCTTGGATGGGCTTCCTTAGATGAAGCCCATATTATAGCCAAATAAAATTAGTAGGAAAATGAAATAATAATGATAAGTTTAAATGTAAGAGAGAAAATATATGGAAACTAAAAAAAAAAACAAAACAAAACACTAAAAATAAAATAAAATTAAAGGATTGGGATATTCAAAAAATGGGAAAAAACAAAAAAATTGAAAAAAAAATTTAAATTATTTTTCCTTTTATCACTGCATTATCGGGTGTCCAGTCTGTACTGTGGCACCTACCCTCTCTCACTACCCAGTGTCTCCCAAGTTTTCATTTAATTTTCAAAGGAGTTTTAGGTCACAGTAAAGTCACACACAGAATACTAGAGACTCTCATATACCCAAACTCCTCCCCCTTTCCTCACCCCATATTAAAACCTTTTTGTATGTGGATGGTAGCCTTGTTATAACTGTTATACGAATAGTGAAACATAGCTACTAAACCTTGTCTATGGTTTACATTATACTTTACAATTTAGACCATACAGTTTAATAATTTTTGATAATTTTTACCATGTCCTGTGGTAAATGAAAAACATTTCCCATGACCACTAAATACCCCCTGTTTGATCTTTTCTGTTCCTTCCTCCCCATCCCCCTGGGGCACATAACACCCCCCCCCCCATTTGACACATTGGATGACAAGATTCATAGTTACATGCAACAAGAGGTCTTGACACACTGATTGTCCTCCCCTATTAGGATCCACCCTTGCTCCTAAGAGACTCCCATCTGTGTTTCTGGGTGAATCGGTCTTCCCAAACATGGGGGTCCATCTCTTTCCCACTCACTTTGAGGGTCTCCATTCCCCCAAACAACACATTATGACAGGATGAACACTCACACACTCCCCAGAAGCCTACTCCAGATGTGCCCCATCCTGAATGACAGCCCAACCTACACCCTAAACCAGTGACACTCCCTTGTCATATTGCCATAAGAGCATTCCCACTCCTGCACTCTCAACCTCATACCCACACATCCCATGTTCACCTGGTCCCTCTCCCATCTCCCCCTCTCCCAGTATCCTGGGTATTCTAACCCACCCTTCCTAATCGCCCCACCTGTCAACCCTGCACCACCAAACCCAGCAATATCACTACCCACCTGTCCTATCCTACAATATGCAACTATAACAGTTTACCATAGATTATGTCCGTATGGTGATGGCTCACAACCTTCTCTTCTCTTTCTCTCCCTTTTTAACCTATCTGTCAGACAATGGTTCTCAGAGAATGCTCACATTCCTCAATTCAAATCAGTGAGGTCATGTACTGTTCATTCTTCAATGCCTGGCTTGCTTCACTCAACATAAGGTCTTCAAGATTCATCCATGTTATTCCATGTGTTAGCACTTTATTCCTTCTTACAACTGAGTAATATTCTATTGTTTGTATGGACCACATTTTGTTTATCCATTCATCAGTTAATGGGCACCAGGACTGATTCCAACTTCTGGCAATTGTGAACATTGATGTACATATATCTGTCCATGTCTTTGCTTTCAATTCTTCTGGGTATATACCCAGCAGTTGAATCACTGGATCATATGGAATATCTAATGTTAGTTTTCTGAGAAACCACCAAACTGTCCTCCACAGTGGCTGGACCATTCCACAATCCCACCAGCAGTGGATGAGGGTTTCTATTCCTCCACATCCTCTCCAACACTTATAGTCTGCTGTTTTTTTAATAGCCACCATTCTCATGGGTGTAAGATGGTATCTCATTGTAGTTTTGATTTGCATTTCCCTAATAGCTGGCAATGTTGAACATTTTTTTTCATGTGCTTTTTAGCCATTTGTACTTCTTCCTTGGAGAAGTGTCCTTTCAGGGCTCTAGCTCCTTTTTTAAATGGCTTGTTTGTCTTTTTATTTTCAAGGTGTAGGATTTCTTTATATATGCAGGATATTAGGCTCCTATCAGATATATGGTTGCCAAATATTTTCTCCCATTGGGTAGGCTGCCTTTTTATTTTCTTAATAATGTCCTTTGAGCTGCAGAAGTTTTTAATTTTGAGGAGATCCCATTTATCTATTTTTTCATTTGCTGCTCATGCTTTGGGTGTGAAGTTCATGAAACCATTTCCTATTACAAGGTCCTGTAGATGCTTCCCTACATTATCTTCCAAGATCTTTATGGTTTTGGCTCTTATATTTAGATTTTTTGATCCATCTTGAGTTGATTTTTGTATAAGGTGTGAGATGGTATCCCTCTCTCATTCTTTTGGATATGGATATCCAGTTGTCCAAGCACCACTTGTTGAAGAGGCCATTCTCTCCGAACTGAGTGGCCTTGGTGGCCTTGTCAAATATCAGATGACTGTATATGTAAGGATCCATATCAGAACTCTCACTTCTGCTCCATTGGTCAGTATGTCTATCCTTGTGCCAACACCATGCAGTTTTGACCACTGTAGGTTTGTAGTATGTTTTAAAGTCAGGTAGTGTGATACCTCCAACTTCATTTTTCTTTTTCAATATGTCTTTGGTGATTCGGGGCCTCTTGCCTTTCCAAATATATTTTGTAGTTAGTTTTTCCAGTTACTTAAAAAAATACAGTGTTGATTTTTATTGAGATTGCATTAAATCTGTAGAGTAGTTTGGGTAGGATAAACATGTTTATGATGTGTAGTCTTCCTATCCATGAACAGGGAATATTCTTCCATTTATTTAAGTCTTCTTTGATTTCCTTTAACAGTGTTGTGTAGTTTTCTGTATATAAGTCCTTTACTTCTTTAGTTAAATTTATT
Source organism: Cabassous unicinctus (assembly GCA_029593785.1). Taxonomy (NCBI): domain Eukaryota; kingdom Metazoa; phylum Chordata; class Mammalia; order Cingulata; family Chlamyphoridae; genus Cabassous; species Cabassous unicinctus. The sequence goes on from JAQZBX010002031.1 coordinate 61,471, forward strand.
CCTAGATATTTGATTCTTTTAGTTGCTATTTTAAAGGGTATTCTTTTCTTGGTTTCCTCCTCAGATTGCTCATTATTGTTGTACAGAAATGGTACTGATTTTTGAGCATTGATCTTATAGCCTGTGACATTACTGAACTCCTTTATAAGTTCCAGAAGCTTTGTTGTAGATTTCTCAGGGCTTTCTACATATAGGATCATGTCATCTAGTGCAGTGCCTTTAAATCAAACATCACACATATGTGTGACTTATGGAATCAGAATATCATATCCAATAAACATTATTTGAAGTCATTCTAATATAAATGTAATCAATTTTAATTTATAGTTTTTACTTTTCTTTTATAATAGTAAAAACTCATTTTAATTTATAAAGAAAACTGAAGGCAGTCCCTCTTCAGCAATGAACAGCCAGGATAACAGCTTGGAGCAGTATTTTAAGGAACGGTTTTCCAAGTAGGTCTACCTGCATGGTGTTCTTCTGCCATGGCTCTCTGGAACACATGTAAAACTGGAAACATTGCTACTTTTTCTGGCTTCCCAAGGTGCACATCAAAGGCAGTGTCTTCATCACTGCCCTCCAAGGGCTCTCGCTCTTGGTGGACAAAGTTGACCTGCTCAGAAGCACACTCAGGCATCACAGAAGGGGCCCATTTCAAACCTGCTGAGCAGAGCTGCAACAGGGCAGGATATACTTCTGAGCCAACAGCCCTCATGAGACCTTGGGGAAACTAGAGTACCTCTCATCTTTGTTTCCATTTTTTCTTGCAGGGAATCTATACAGGGAAAGCATTCTAGGAACTCAGTAAATTTTTAAGTGGGGAAAAAATATGGTCATCTACTGAGACACTAGCAAATGAGGACTAAATATTGTATGTTCTGAACATTTGGAAGTAAGCTGTACATTTTTTCCCTCTGAATTGAATATGCTAAAGTAGGCATTTGAAACTCTAATGATTTATATGTAAGAATAATCATTGAAATTTGCACTATTTAGAAACCTTTTGAGTGAAACTTTCTTCACATTTTTTTAAATGTGAAGGAAAAATGCATCAATTTTGGTTTTTATGTCTTTCTGTCATTATAGAGCTCATTCATTTTTAGGGGATTTGCAGGCAGACATCCTCCTATACCTGTGGTGGAGATAATCAGATTTTGTTGCTCTATTTATTTTGTCTGCATCCATTTTTACTACCACCTACTAACGGTTACCTGATCCTTGGTCAGATCAGCAACCCAAAGAGGAAGACAGCAGGAAAATTAACAAGTTAGTGTTTAATATTTTTCCAGAAAGAACAGCTAATGCTCCAAAAATGATTAGTAGATTTTCTTGTTTTTCTGGTTACTTTCTGTTTTCTCTAATGGGATTCAACTGATGCAGGGTCAGTATTCCAAGGCTGTGTTTTATTATTTTACATCACCTTGTTTGGGGCTTTAGCTTATTGTTTAAAATCATGAGGTTCATTTTACTCCATAGGACTTTTAAATAATATGCACTGTTAACTTTAAACATTTGCTGTAAATAATTATAACTTAGAAGTGATTTTGATATTGATGTTATGGTAACAATGAGTGACTTATCAGTTTTCAAAAATAGGGTATTAAAACCCCACTGTTTATTGGAAACAGGCTTTGCATATGATTCCTCATACCATGGTATGATGTTTTCAAATTTGATTTTATTATTTAGAGTTTCTGAAATTGCCATCTTCCTTAAGATTTTAAACATTTTTATAGTAAATTGTCCATTTAGCTAATTTCATTTTCTAAAACAATTTTATTTTCAAAATACCATGTTTTACCTTTATATATAAAGAAGAGATGTTACTATTTGAATTAAATCCCTTTTTAAACTCGTACCATAATGATTGTATTTAAAGAGACAGAAGTTTTTATAAAAATGTCTTGGGAAATTCATCTTCTTGATAAACCCAGTGTTTCTGCCACATTTTTGCCTAGTTTCCAATCAAGGACTATAAAATGTTTATGCATAATAATCCTATTTGTATTAATTGAAAATGGTCCTCAATTTCTAGGCAACAAGATGGTGGAAACATTGGGTTTATCCTAATCAAGATGGCAATTTCAGAAACTCTAAATAATAAAATCAAATTTGAACACATTATACCATGGTATGAAGTATCATGTGCAAAACCTGTTTGCAATACACAGTGACTAATCACACTGTTAAGTCATGTCTTAAAAATTGAGATCCAACCAGAATGAGTGATTTTCCAGACAGTGCAGTTTATTTGCTCTGTGACCCAACCTTGCTTGGTGATATCTGTAAAATTGTAATTTAATTTATGCCCCCTTGTGATTGTAATACTAATTTACCAAGTTAAGTACCTGTGGGATCCATTCCAATAAATCCAAATTGCCTCCAAAATTGAGGTTCCTGCTAATATCACCTCTCTTGCCTAACAGGGGGCCTTACTGAGGTAGCCATGATATGTGCTCTCCTAGGTAAACCAGGAGAATTCTGCTGAATTCTCTCCTGTTTTTTCTTTTCAACCTGCAGAACTCCCTTTATTATTTCTTGAAGGGCATACTCTATTAATTTCTGTTAAAGTTTTTTTTCCTTTAATACCTTATTTTTTCTGCATCTATAGAGATGATCATGTGATTTTTTCTTTTGATCTGTTTATGTGGTGTATTAAATTGATTGATTTTCTTATGTTGAACCATCCTTGCATACCCTGAATAAAACCCATTTGGTCATGGTGTATAATTCGTTTGATGTGTTGTTGAATATGATTAGCAAGTATTTTGTTGAGGATTTTAGCATCTAAGGTTCACTAAAGTGATTGGTCTGTAATTTTCCTTTCTTGTGGCATCTTTGGCTTTGGTATTAGGGTAATTTTGGCATCATTGAATGAATTAAGCAATGTTCCTTCTATTCTATTTTTTGGAAGAGTTTAAGTGGGATTGGTGTTACTACTTTTCAGAAAGTTTGGTAGAATTCATCTCTGAAGCTGTCTGGTCCTGCACTCTTCTTAGGAAGTTTTTGATGACTGAGTCTATGTCTTTACTTGTAATTGGTCTGTTGAGCTCATCAATTTCTTCTTTCATCATTGTAGGCTGCTTGTGAGTTTCTCAGAATTTGTCCACTTCCTCTAAATTATCATTTTTGTTATCATATAATTTTTCAAATTATCCTCTCATGAGTCTCTTTATTTCCATGGTGACATTGGTGATACCCCCTTCTTCAATTCTTATTTTGTGTATTTGCATCTGCTCTCTCTTTTCTTTGTTAGTCTGGCTAAGGGTTTGTCAATTTTATTGATCTTCTTGAAGAACCAGCTTTTGGTTTTGTTTATTTTTTCATGTGCTTTCTTATTTTCTATTTCTTTTAATTCTGCTATAATCTTTGTTATTTCCTTCTTTCTACTTCCCTTGGAGTTAGTTTGTTGTTGTTTTTCCTATTCCTCCAGGTGTGAAGTTAGGCCTTCTTTTTTAGCTCTTTCCTTTTTTTTAATATATCCATTTATAGCTTTGAATTTCCCTCTCAGTAAAGCTTTGGCTGCATCCCATAGGTTTTGATATGTTGTGATGTCATTTTCATTCGTTTCAAGGTAGTTACTGTTTTCTTTTGCGATTTCCTCCTTTACCCACTGTTTGTCTAAGAGTGTGTAGTTTAACTTCTATATCTTTGTGTCTAATCTGGTTCTCAGGAACTTACTGATTTCCAGCTTCATTCCATTGTGGTCAGAGAAATTACTTTGTATTATTTCAATCTTTCTGAATTCATTGAGAATATTTCTGTGGCCTACATGTGGTCTATCTTGGAGAATGATCCATGTGCCCCCAAGAAGAATGTATATCCTGCTTTATTTGGGCATAATGTTCTGTATATGTCTATTAGGTCCAGATCCTCCAATGTATTATTCAAAGGCTTTGTTTCTTTATTGATTCTCTGTCAAGATATTCTGTCTAATGGTGACAGTTGTGTATTACAGTCCCTGACTATAATTGTAGAGGCATCTATTTCTCCATTTAATTTTTTCAGTGTTTGCCTAATGTATTTTGTTGTGCTCTGGTTAGGTGCCTAAATGTTTATCATTAAAAGGAGGGAAAGGTAAAGACAAATGAGTTCATATGGCTAAGAGCCTTCAAAGAGAGTCGGGAGGTCATACCAGAGGTAATGTTTGTGCACACCTCAGTAGGATCTCATAGAACACCAAAGTGGTTATCACCCCCAAAGAGTGGGGCTCCTGAGGGCTCTGGAGACACCCAGTCCTATATAAGGGGGATAGCTCCAGAGATTGATGCCTTATCAGTGGGCTATAATTTGGAATCTGTGCTCCTGACAGTGACAGAGTTGGACTCAAATAAGTCCTCCTTGCACATGGTCCATCATTCCCTTCTATTCAAACCTATATGTGGTGCAGGAGTTTGTAGGTATACTTCCAGAGACTGGAGCCTTTGGCCTGCCCATGTTCCAGCTGTGCATGGAAGCTCAGTGGAGCTACAACTCCTACTCTACAGCTCAATGGACTCAACCAAGACACCTGGCGAGGAGATGATGATGGACAATGGCTATCCCAGGGAATAGAGAGAGTCTCCAGCTGCAGGCAGGATGCTCCCATCCATCTTATCCATAGAATATAAGTCCCTTGTGACTTGGAGGTGGAGTGGACATCACCATCCCAGACTCCTCAGGATTGGGGAAGAGCTATGGACTAGAGTTGATTTACTGGTATCCTGTTGTAGACATATTGTGATTCAAGCAATGGAAGAAATTACAACATTGATGTGGAGCCAATGGCCACTGGACACTTTTGGGGCTGGGAGAAGGAAAAGCATTTGTAATACAGGGGCTTTTTTGGGACTTCAAAATTATCCTGAGTGACATTACAATTACAGATATAGGCCATTTACATCAGCATATAACATGCAGAACTGTGTGGGAGAGACTGTGGTCTACAATGTAAAGTATGGTCCATGCTTAATGGCAAAGCCCCAGGATGTGTATATCCATTGCAGGTGATGTGCCACACTAATGAAAGATGTTTATGTGGGAGGTTGTTTAAGGTGTGGGAGGTGGGGAACATGGGAATCCCTGTAAATTTTGTGTAACATTTATGTAATCTAAGCATCTTTTAAAATATTTTTTAAAAAAGAAAAAAATTTTATGATTGTTCTCTCTTCTTGAAAGATTACGTTTTTTGTTTGTTTGTTTGTTTTTTTACAAATATATAGTGTCTGATTTTGTCTCTTACAATGGTTTGCATTTGAAGTATATTTTGTCAGATATTAGTATAGCTACTCCCACCCTGTTTAGTTATTGTATGCTTGTAAGATTCTTTTCCAGCCATTTACTTTCAGCCTCCTTGAATCCCTGGTCTATAATGGGTGTATTGTCGACAACATATAGATGGTTATATTTCCTCATGCATTCTGCCAATCTGTGTCCCTTGACTGATGAGTTTAATCCACTAACATTCAGTGTTATTACTCTCACAGAATTACTTACATTAGCCATATTTTTGGGGGGTTTATGTAGGTTGTATGTTGTTTTTATTTCTCTTTTTGTCTTGTTAGCTATTCTTACACTCTCCTCCAACTCTCTCTCTCCTGTTTTTTCCTTTCAACCTGAAGAACTCCCTTTATTATTTCTTGAAGGGCATGTTTATTATTTGCATACTCTCTTAATTTCTGTTTATCTGTGAATGTTTTGAACTCTCCATCATTTTTGAATGCCAATTTTGCTGGATAAAGAATTCTTCACTGAAGTTTTTTTTTTCTTTAATACCTTAACTATGTCATGCCACTGCTTTCTTGCCTCCATGGTTTCAGATGAGAAATAAGCACTTAATCTTATTGAGTTTCCCTTGTATCTGATGGTTCTCTTTTCTCTTGCTGCTTTCAGAATTTTCTCTTTGTCTTGAACATTGGACAGTTTGACAAGTGTATGTCTTGGAGTAGGCCTGTTTGGATTTGTAGTGTTTGGTGTGTGTTGCATTTCCTGGACATATTCATCCATCTCCCTCAATAGGGTTTGGAAGTTTTGAGCCTTTATTTCCTCCAACATTCCTTCTGTCCCCTTTCCCTTCTCTTCTCCCTCTGAGATGCATATAATGTGTATGTTTGTGCATATTGTGTTGTGGTTCAAATACCTAAGTCCTGGCTGGATTTCTTCTTTTTTTATCTATCTCTTCTACTATCTGTTTGATTTCAGATGTAGTGTCTTCCACATTGCTAATTTTTTCCTCTGCCTGTTCAAATCTGCTTTTATGTGCTTCCAGTGTATTTTTGATTTCTTGGATTTGACATTCGTCACCATCATATCCATTTTCTTTTTATGTAGGTTTACAATTTCGTCAGTATGTTCTCTCAATGTCTTCTTAATATCCTTAATCTCTTACTTCATTAATTTGATCCATGATATTTGTTTGGACAGCTTTGATTAGTTGTTTGATGTTCTGAATCTCTTCCTGCTTTTTAGTTTGTTCCTTTGTCTAGGCCATATCATCCTATTTCTTGGTAATGATTGTAATTTTTTGTTGGTGTTCTGGCATCTGGCTTATTAGATGTAGTTATGCTGAGCATAGTTTTTCTCTTTAGTTTAAGGCTTTTTTACCCTTTCTCCTTTGCTAGTCGTGTAGTAGGACCTGAGGATGTAGTTGGTAATGTAAGCTCCATGGGCTGAGAATGCCTGAATTGCCGCAGGGACTGATGAAACTTCTCCCACCTTTCTTCTCTGCCAGGGGTAAGGACATAGCTGCAGCAATGTGTAGTAATCCAAGTCATTCAGCCCAAGACCATCTGTAGTTGCCCAGAGAGACTGATGAAGCTTCAGGCCCCTTTCTCCTCTGCCTGGGGTGAGGATGGATCTGCAAGTGTGGGCAACCATCTATTCCATGCAGGTCCAAAATGACAGCAGTTACCTATGTAGACTGATGTAGCACCAACCCCCTCTTCCCCTGCCTGGGTAGGGGATAGACGCTCTAGAGTGTCCGACAATCTATTCCATGTTGGCTGAATATGACTGCAGTTACCTTGAAAGGCTGAGGGAGTACTGTCTCTTCTGCCCTTTAGGGAGTGGGAATAGAACCACAGGCACCCAACAACTCAGTCCATGTAGGCCCAAAGTGCGTGTCATAGGAAGCAGATGTGGCTCAAGTGGTTGGGTGCCTGTTTTCCACATGTGAGGTCCTGGAGTCAGTTCCCAGTCCTTCCTAAACAACAAAGAAAAGAAATGAGAAAAATAACCAGCAAGGGGAGCCAATGTGGCTTAGTGGATGAGTGATGGCTTCCCACATATGAGGTCCCATGTTCAAAACTTAGTCCCTGTTACCTCAAAAAAGAAAAGAAAAGAAAAGAAAAAAGAAAAAAGTGCTTGTCATTGCCTGGAGAGGCTGAGGAAACACCAAACCCTTCCTATCCTTTTAGTGAATGGGGTGGATCCACAGGCACCCAACAGTCCAGTCCATGCAGGTCAAAAGTACCTGCCCTTACCCAGAGAGGCTGAGGAAACACTAGCCTTCTCCTATCCTATTGGGGGGTGGAGGTGGATCTACAAGTGCCAAGCAGTTCAGTCCATGAAGGCCAAAAGTGCCTGCTGTTGCCTGAAAAGGCTAAGGAAGCACCAGCCCCCTCCTATCCTATTTGGGGGTAGAATTGGATCTACAGGTACCTATCAGTCAGGTTCATGCAGACCAAAAATTGATTCCATTGTCCAGAGAGACTAAGGAACACAGCTCTCCTCCTATCCCACTTAGGGGTGGGGTTGGAGCTATATTGTCTGACTATTCAGTCTGTGTGGGCCAAAAGCACCTGCAGTTACCCAGAGGGGCTGGAGAAACTCCACTCCCTTCTTTTCTTATTTGGGTGGGAATGGAGCCACAGGAATCCAACAGTCCAGTTCATTCAGGCCAAAAGCACCTGCAGTTGCTCTGAGAGTCTGAGGAAGCACCAACCCCTCCTATCTTATGGGGGTGAATGTGAGGATGGAGATGGAATCAAAGGCATTAAACAAACCAGTTCCTGAAACCTGAAAGCACCTGTGGTTGCCCAGAGAGGCTGAGGAAACACAGCTCCCTTCCTATCCTATTGGGGGGCTTGGATGGAGCTACAGTTGTCCACATATCCAGTCTGCATGGCCAAAATTGCCTGCAGTTTCCCAGAGAGGTTGAAGAAACACCAAACCCCTCCTATCCTATTGGGGGTGGTGTAGGTCCACAGGCACCCAACAGTTCAGTCTGTGCATGCTGAAAGTGCTTGCCTTTCCCTGGAAAGGCTGAGGAAACCAAGCTCCTTTCCTACTTGGGCATGGCAATGGAGCTACAGGTGTCTGACTATTCAGTTTGTGTGGATCAAAGGCACCTGGAGTTACCCAGAGAGGCTGGGGAAAATCTGCCTCCCTCTTGTCCTATCAGGGGTGGATGTGGAGCCACAGACAGCCAACAATCATGTTCTTGCAGGCCCAAAGCACCTGCAGATCTGGGAATCTGAGGAAAGACCAAGCCCCTCTTATCCTATGGGGGGCAGGGGTGGAGATGAACTCAAAGGTAATCAACAAACCAATTCATGTGGGCTGAAATCTCCTGCATTTGCCTGGAGAAGCTGAAGAATCACAGCTCCCATCTTATCCAATTTTGGGGCAAGGATAGAGCCACAGTTGTCTGAGTATCCACTCTGTGTGGCCTGAAAGCTCCTATAGTTGCCTAGAGAGGCTGAAGAAACACCAGCCACCTCCTATCCTGTGGTCGAGGAGAGGTGGAGATGGAATCTAAGGCATGCAAAAAAACAGTCTGTGTGGACCTAAAGCACCTGCAGTTGCTCAGAGAGGCCAAGGAAACAAAGCTCTTCTCCTATCCTCTTGGGTTGCAGGGATGTAGCTCCAGGTGTCTGACTACTCAGTCTGTGTTGGCCCCAAGTGTCTGCAGTTACACAGAGAGGGCAGTGCAGTTCACCACAGCTTTCTTCTTGCCAGAGGTGAGGCTGTGGCTTAGGCTATGGCTGCAATATGATCTATGTGGAAAGAAGCCAGTCCCTACCTTCACTGTGATTTTCAATCAGCCCCATTTTCCCTCATGCTGGAAGCAAGAGTTAAAATTGCAGCTACCAGCCTCTTTCCAACTTGGCCATGTTCAAACTTATCTGTTCTTAGGATTATACTTTAGCTAGGTGAATTTACTAATAAGTAGCTGAAGTCAGTGGCCAACTGTCTCTTCCTCCCCCATTTTTATGGAATGGAGCTCCAATTCCAGCCACAGAATAGCTCTTGAGATGGTTTCCACCTCCAGTGGAGAATAAGCACCAGCTTCCACCAGTGTGGAATTCTCTACTCATGCAACTTCAATGCAGATGGGCATTCTCTTCCTTCCATTCTTCCAAGTATGTTGCAGGATGTTCTCCTGGTCTCCTGAGCCCCACAAAGTGGTGCTTTAGGTAACTCTGGGTGATTACTAACTGCGCTGTAAGATGAGCTGACTCTTGGAGCTCCTTACTCAGATGCCTTCTTTGGCATAGGAACTCTTCCTCATTTTGGAATGCCAGCTTTGCTAGATAAAGAATTATTGGCTGGCAGTTTTTTCTTTTAGCACTTAACTATGCTATGCCACTGTCTCCTTAGCTTCATGGTTTCAGATGAGACATCAACACTTAATTTTATTGAGCTTCCCTTATATGTGATGGATTTCTTTTCTCTTACTTCTTTCAGAATTCTCTCTTTGTCTTGAGCATTTGACAATTTCATAAGTATGTGTCTTAAGGTAGGCTTGTTAAAATGTACACTGTAGTGTGCTATGCTTCCTGGACATGTACATCCATGTCCCTCAAAAGTGTTGGGAAATTTTCAGTTATTATTTCCTCCAACACTCCTTCTGCCTCCTTCCCCTGCTCTTCTCCTTCTGGATGCCTATAATGCATAGGTTTGTGAATTTCTTGTCATTCATTTCCATGAACCCCTGTTGAATTTTTAAAATATCTTTTTATCGTTCTACTATCTCTGTGATTTCAGATGTCCTATCTTTGATTTCATGAATTCTTTCTTCTGCCTGTTTAAATCTATTATGTGCTTCCAAAGAAGTTTTAATTCTTTGCTTTGTGCCTTTCATCAGAATCTGACCTATCATCATTTTATATATGTTTACAATCTCTTCTGTATGTTTCCCCAGTGACTTCTTAATATCATTTATCTCATCCTTTGCTTTATTAAGTGGATTCATGATATTTGTCTGTACATCTTGATTAGATGTTCCACATTCTGCAAATCCTCCTGTTTTTTAGTTTGTTCATTAGACTGGTCCATGTCTTCCTGTTTCTTAGTATAGCTTGTAATTTTTTGCTGGTGTGTAAGCATCTGTTTATCTTGATGCACTTATTCAGTTGATTAGCTTCTCTTTATAGTCTAGCATTTTATTTTATTTTCATTTTATGTTAAGTGTCCTCTTTGACACCTCGCTTCACTTATTCTATATCCTTACCACAGTTTCTGGAGAAGTGCAGCATGCCATTCCCTACTTCACCATCTTGCATCTCTGTTTATTCCATCCTCATGTCTCTCTTAATTTGATCAATTTTAGTTCCAAGGGAGATGATTTTAACATCTGGAATCTAAGAGGTCATCTAAGGATACTAGTCTGGGTTTTTGCACATTCTTATGTTATATAGGCCTTCAAAACAAAGTCAAAAGGAGAAGAAGCTGCTACAAATGGGTTTTCAGTGGTCCTGTTGGAAGAAGATCAAAAGGAGGAGTTAAAGAGAAGCTAATGTGTTCTGGGAGGTTTCAGTGGTATAGTTTTACTATCCATATTTAAGTGTATAAAACACTTACTTCATTAGTTAAATGGTCAGATTACACAAACAGAATTCACAGAAGAAGAGATATAAATTGTAAAGAAAATAAATATAAAATTTTAAAATCAAAATATTTGTTTTTACTTACCAAATGATTCAAAACTGGTATTTAATAATAATCAAAAACTAGTAAGAATGTGATCTAAAATATTCACAGAATATTTGTGACATAGTAAGAATATAACTATTTTGGAAAATTATATTGAAATGTCATTTTTGAAGTTCTCTTTGTATTCAGTAATTCTATTGCCTAAGGAAAAATCAAGAGAGTGAAAAAATATAGACATTAAAGAAGACCTAAATAAATGGAAGGAAAGTCCTTGTTCTTCAATTGGAAGACTATCAAAAAAAGAATGAAGGTAGAGGATTCATTTCCTGACTTTAAAGCATATTACAAATTACAGTGGTAAAAACAGCATGATTCTTTCATAAGGATGGATATATTGTCCAATGCAATCAAATTGAGAGTTCATAAATAAACCCTCACAAATAAGGCAAATTAATTTTTGACAAGGCTGCAAAATCCACTCAACTGGGAAAGAATAGCATCTTCAACAAATGGTGTTGGGAGAACTGGATATCCATATGCAAATTAATGAAAGAATACCCCTATCTCATATCATATGTAAAAATTAGTTCATAATGGATCAAGGGATTAAATATAAGAATTTGGACTATAAAACTCTTAGAAGAAAATGCAAGGAAGCATTTTCAAGACCTTGTGTTAAGTGATGATTTCTTGCACTTTTCACCCAAAGAACAAGGAATTCAAGAAAAAATAATAGTTGAGAATCCTCAAAATTAAAAACTTATCTGCCTCAAAAAGCTTTGTCACATAAGTGAAAAAAGCACAATGGGAGAAAATATTTTTCCTATGGAAATCACACATCCAATAAGGGTCTTAGTATCTAGACATAAGTGAAAAAACCTACAATGGGAGAAAATATTTTTCCTATGGAAATCACACATCCAATAAGGGTTTAATATCCAACTATATAAAGAAATCCTACAACTCAACAATAAAAGAATAACAATCCAACCCAAAAAATGAACAAAAGACTTGAAGACATTTTTCAAAGGAAAATATAAATGTCTATAAAGCACATCAAAAGATGCTGAACCTCAGTAGCTATTGGGGAAATGCAACTCAAAACCACAAAGAACTATCATTTCATATTCAGTAGAATGGCCACTATTAAAAAAATAAACATCTACAAGTGTCAGGGAGTTGCAGAAATAAGAACACTCATTCATTGCTGGTGGGAATGTAAAATGGTGCAACTACCATGGAAGAAATTTTGGCAGTTCCTCAAGAAGCTAAGTATAGAATTACCATATGACTCAGCAATCTCAATAATAGGTACCCAGAAGAATTGAAAACAGCAACTCAAAGAGATATTTGCACACCAATGATGGTAGCAGTATTATTCACAATTGCCAAAAGATGGAAGCAACACATGTGTCCATCAACTGATAAATGGATTAAAAAACTGTGGTATACACATATGGAACATTATTCAGCCATAAAAAGAATGAAGTCCTGATGCATGCAACAACATGGATCAACCTTGAGGACAATATGTTGAGTGAAATAAGCCAGACCCAAACTGGCAAATATTGTATGATCTCAGGGATATGAAGTAATTTTATTAAGCAAACTCTTAGAGTTAGAATATAGAGCATAAGTTACTAGGAGATAAGTTGGGTTTTAGAGAATGGAAAGTTGATGTTTAACTTACAGAAAATTTCTATTTAGGTTGGTGGTAAATATTTGGAAATGATGGTGGTGATGGCAGCACATTATTATGAGTGAACTATAGAGGTGAACATGGTTAAAAGGGAAATTTTAGGATGTATATATTACTAGAATACAAATTAAAAGATAATGCATAAGACTGTACAACACAATGAAACCTAATGTAGATGATAGACTATTGGTAATGACACAAGAAAAGAATGTTCTTTCATGAATTATAACAAATGTATGATACTAATACAAGGTCATGATAATAAGGTGAAGTATGGGAAAGTACATCTTCTAAAATCATGCATGCTAGATAATGGTATGATTTTAATAATCCTTCAATTGTATCAAAGGTAACTACTATTAAATATAGTACAATTATTTTAAAAATTCTGCCATAAATGGTAACAAGTATTCCACACCAATGCATTGGGTTTCTGGTGATGTGGTGTATGGGAACCCTTAGTTTATGCATAATCATTGTGTAAACCCCACAATTTCTCTTATTAAAATATTAAAAGGAAAATTAAATTCCAAGTCTTGGAAGTATTAAATAATTTTGCTGGTTACAGAAAAAAAGTATAATATGCAATTACAAAACCTAGTATAAAGGTATGTTTTTACCCTTTTATTTCCTTAACTGGATGAAAAAATATAATTGAATGAGTTAAATTGCATGCATATTTCTCAGTCTATGTCAAATAAAATTTTAATATTTTTGCCAATAAAAGCCACATGTGTGCTTGTGTTAGCAAAGATCTATAGGCAAAGGAATCAACTATAATTGCTAAAATAATACATGAAACAATGTTTTGGGTTTTAGGGTTTTTATCATTAATTGCATGTTATATGTAAAACTATAATACCAAAAGTAGAGGAGGGAATGCAGCTTTATGGATGTATGGTTTTGATTTATCACAGGAATTAACCAAGTATAATTCTTAAACTTACTCTTTTAAGTTAAGATGTACTTATTAAGCCTCAGAGGAACCACTAAACAAAAAATAAAAAGATAATTAGAGAGATATGAATTATTCATTAAAAAATATTCATTTAATACAAAAGGAAGGAAAAAAGACTGGAGTAAAAAAAATGAAATGAAATATATAATACAAGTAGTAAAATGGAAAGTAAAAATCAAATTTATCAAAATAAGATTAAATGTGAATACATTAAGCAATCCAAATCAAAGGCAGAGATGATCAGACTAGATTTAAAAAGATCCAACTATACAGTGTCTTCATAAGATCCAAGTTAGAATAAAAAATACAAATAGATTGAAAGTAAAATGATGGAAATAAATATATAATGCAAACAAAAATGCCAGGAAAGCTGGAGTGGCTATACAAAAATAACAAAAATAGAATTTAAAATAAAAAGGTTACTTTTGAAAAGGATGGATATTTTATAATGATGTAAATATATCAATTCTTCAGGAGGATATAACGAATATATATGCACCTACCAAAAGAAAACAAAAATCAGGAAGAAAGACTTACTGAAATTAAGGGAGAAAAAGGCAATTCAAAAATATTAGGTGAGAGCTGGGCAAGATGGTGTTGGTTGAGGTGGACACTCACCATCTCTCTCGCAGAGGATGGCTGATTGGGGACAGGATCTTGCCTGAGTGGTCAGTTCTGGGAGCTCATGGAGTAAGAAGCTTAGGGACATCAATCTGGAGGGAGTTGGACAGCGAGGTCAATTGCTCAAGATAAAATCATGATGCTACCTTGTATCTTTTTGCTGTGATTCTTCTTCTTTGATTTCCCATTATTGGTGTATATTGATTTTGTCTAGCAATGCTATCTGTTTTTGTTCCTTCATCTTTCTACCTCCTGCTTTCTGTTGTGGTTCTTACATTCCATCTTTTTCATTAGTCCCCTACTTCACGGGTGTTGATTCCTATCTTGTCTATTTTGTTTTCTTTTCT